>JAEQML010044772.1:0-66299 GCA_016904865.1 Pissodes strobi | reverse complement strand
CGTAGGTTTTCACGGATGGTAAAATGAACAAAAGTGTTATTCCGGGTTTCAATCCGTTCGTCAGTAGAAATGGTTATCTCACGACGTTTCGCCAACATCCCAGTTGGCATTTTCAAGTGTTGCTTCCTTGATGGCTGCTTGATTCGAACTGAGCTCCCTGGTCCTGTGCCGGGCCTTTTATAGGCCTGCTTCTACGCAGATTGTATCTTGGTTCTGCTTGGATATGTCCGACAAAGTTGCGCAATTTGATGCCCAACAAGACGCAGTTTTGAAATTTGCAAAATTCCGAATAATTCCGGAGATATTCGTAAAAAAACCGAAAAGCAGCTATTTTATTTTTATTTTTTCCTGACTTTATTTGAAGAGATAATATAAAATAAATACATTATTATTGCCACTTTTTCCCCTTTATAAAATGGCAGTGTCAAATTTTAAATCTGACGTTTCGTGTCCGGGCCCCCATCATCAACTTCGTTTTTTTAAATACGGACCTGGATTTTATATTTAATTTTTTAAAAGCTTTTGGTCTCCCAAAACCAACGATCTATCACACTTATCAATATATCAACAAATCTATATTTTTTCCATAAGAGATAATGTGTTAGACAGAGACAGGGCGATCTTTTCTGACCCGATTTCACTTATGAGAATATTTGTTACCACTATCTCCCAAAACCAACGATGTATCACACTTGTCCAATAGCGGTAACAAAAATATTCTCATAAGTGAAATCGGGTCAGAAAAGATCGCCCCGTCTCTGTCTAACACATTATCTCTTATGGACAAAATCTAGATTTGTTGATATATTGATAAGTGTGATACATCGTTGGTTTTGGGAGATCAAAGGCATCTAAAAAATGAAATAAAAAATCCAGGTCCGTATTTAAAAAAATGAAGTTGATGATGGCGGCCCGGACACGAAACGTCAGATTTAAAATTTGACACTGCCATTTTATAAAGGAGAATAAGTGGCAATAATAATGTTAAATTTTTTTTATATTATCTCTTCAAATAAAGTCAGGAAAAAATAAAAATAAAAATGAAATAGCTGCTTTTCGGTTTTTACGAATATCTCCGGAACTATTCGGAATTTGTTAAATTTCAAAACTGCATCTTGTTGGGCATCAAATTGCGCAACTTTGCCTTAATTTAACCGACTTCGTATCTCTTACGGTTCTCGAGATCCCCATGCATGCACTCGAATTTGTAGCACCCTGTATACAGGGTGTCCCAAAATATGTGGGCCATCTCCCGGACTCATATAGACGAAGTGAAAATAACATTATAAGTTCATATAATTTTTTTTCCTACAAGCCCCGCCTACGGAGATATGGGCCCCTAAATGACGCCACTGGAAATCGGTTTTTCCTGAATAACTTTTAAACTACTTGGCATAATTTAATAATTTTTTAATATGGTAGATACTAGATAAGTGTCCTTAAAATGGACCCTTTGTAATACATTTAGCTTATTTAGTTAGCCAGGGACGGACTAGCGTTAAGACAATAGCGCTAATTTTTTTGCACCCTGTATGATAAAGGCACAACAATAATATTTTAAGAGAGCTTAAACCTGAAACTTAAAAAAAGGTACTCTTTATCGATGTCGATAAATTGAACTGTTTTCGAATAAAAAATGTTTTTGTTTAATATGGTTTTTCTGAAATAATTTTGTATGTCGGTTCAACATGACCTCCATCTAATCTTATGCATTCCCTAGCTCTAAGAATTAAATATTATTTGACCCTCCACAATGCCCCAACAACAATAATGTTTTTAGCGAGCTTAAATCTGAATCTTAAAAAAGGTATTCTTTATTAATGTCGATAAAATTAACTGTTTTCGAATAAAAATATTTTTGTTTAATATGGTTTTTATGAAATAATTTTGTATGTCGGTCCAACATGACCTACTTCTAATTTTAGGCATTCCCTAGCTCTAAGAATTAAAAATTGTTTGACTCTCCACAATGCCCCAACAACATAAAATATTTTTAGAGAGCTTAAATCTGAAACTTAAAAAAAGGTACTCTTTACCAATGTCGATAAAATGAACTGTTTTCGAATACAAAATATGTTTGTTTAATATGGTTTTTATTAAATAATTTTGTATGTCGGTTCAACATGATCTCCTTCTAATCTTATGCATTCCCTAGCTCTAAGAATTGAAGATTGTTTGACCCTCCACAATGCCCCAACATTAGTCCTTATTTCGCGACAATGAAAAATAATCATTTCCTCCTAAATGACGCCGCTGGAAATCGGTCTTTTCCTGAATAACTTTTAAACTACTTAATAATATTTGAATATGACGGATACTAGATAAGCTTCCTTAAAATGGACCATTTGAAACACATTTGGCATATTTAATTCGTCAGGGACGGACTAGCTTTAACATAATAACGCTAATTTTTTTAGTACCCTGTATAATAAACACACAACAATAATATTTTTGGAGAGCTTTTTTATTATCACTTTGAGATATTCGATTAGAGTAATGATTTTTCTTTCAGATTTAAGCAATTTGTTGCATGTTTTTTTAGTTCCTTTACAAATTTCCCCGTACTTTTCATCCTTATCACACACGACTAACAAAACATCTAATTGGTTTTTACATTTTGAAATTTCAGCATTTTTACTTTTTTTATTTTGGTGTTTACTGTTTTATGAGGGTCAATGGTCAAAAAGTTGTGTCACAGTTTGCATAAATGAGATCTGCTGCTGATCTACCTCATGCGCAGACATAAACTCCCTCCCAAGACTGTTCAGCCAACAGAGACTTAAAACTGTCCTAGCTTTTAGCATTTAAAACTCTACGCCTTACACCGCTGTTAGTACTACTCACCCTCAGAAAGAAAGTTATTTTCTGACCTTTGTGATCTGATATGTGTGTATATAAAACTGTTGATTTGAAATTGCCACAAGTCCTTTATAAATTTCCCCGTACTTTTCATCCTTACCACATATAACTAACAAAACATCTAATTGGTTTTTACATTTTGAAATTTCAGCATTTTTTACTTTTTTTACTTTGGTGTTTACTGTTTTATGAGGGAAAATAATCAAAAAGTTGTGTCATAGTTTGCATAAATGAGATCCACTGCTGATCTACCTCATGCGCTGGCAAAGCATAAATTCCCTCCCAAGACTGTTCACCCAACAAAGACTTAAAATTTTCCTTGCCTTTAGTATTTAAAACTTACACCGCTATTAGTACTATTCACCCCCAGAAATAAAGCTATTTTCTGACCTTTGTGATCTGATATGTGTGTTTCTAAAACTGTTGATTTAAAATTGCCACAATTTATGTATATATTGTCAATGCAGCTTTGGCTGGTCTTACAGACTCTGGTTGGCTGAAGGAAAGAAGGTTTAATGTTAAAAGACCTTAAAAGTGAGATAAAATCGGCAGAATTTCTGTTATTTTCTTAAAATGTTAATGTTAAAAACACCACACAAAAATACTGGACAATTTTCAATATTATCGTTAAAAACCTTGGTTAAAACTCTTCTAAAGGTACTGTAGGTCCACGATAACAACATAATATTATTGCCTTATTTTTATTCAATTTAAATTCGAGTGCACAGCACTCGAAAACATTTATATCTGAGTATCATGTTATGTCACCTCTTTCTTTCCATTGAGCCTGATGTATATTGGTGTACCTCCATTTGCAACCTCCTCTCTACAGCATGCAGATCCTAGCTGAAAGTCAGGTAACTGATAGTTTTGTAGCTGCTCCTCCGACTTCCAGTGCTCAGTCACTTACACAGGGTGATACTATCCGCATGGTCCCCCACAAGATTAATTAATGCATTATGTGCGGTGCTGATACGATTGCAGATTTTGGAGCACTATGCTGCATTTTTTGAAGATATCCCCGTTTCTTTTTGTTGGAAAGGTGTACCTCTTTGAGGGTTGGGAAAATGTTTAAGCCACACACCTTCAGGCCACAATTGCTGTGACATATAAAGTATTTGCTTTGTGGCCATTTTTTCACATGTGCGGCACTCCGAGAGATTCTTTTTCTGTAAATAATCTACAACATCTTTTGGCCCGGTTTTCTGATCCAGACCCGATAAGAATATCCAAGTTAATGTAGTCATTTTTGCATCCTTTTATATGTTTTCTTGATTACTTTAGCCCTTTATTGGTGAGAGCCTAGATTTTTTCAGAATTTGTTTTTTTTTCTAGACCTCACTGTGATCCATCCAGAATTCTCTCGGTCATTTTGTTCAGAATCGTTTATTTGCATGTTATTATTATTTATCATTGCTAAATCTATTGCTATTGCTGTGTTAAGCATAGTGTTATATTTTATCGGATTTTCCTGTCTTTATTTGTCTTGTTTACATTTTGTTTTACGAGATTAGGTTTTTCCGAGAGTTTTTTTTTGAAATGTTGCTGAGACTACTGCCTAATTGGCTGCCTCTTCCAAACGTAGTTTCACTGCCCTCAATCGCTTGTTTCTCGATGTTTTTTTTATATTGTGGTCAGGACTAAACTTACTTGACCATTATCTTTTTCCAAAAGGCCTATTTTCCCTTAAGAGGGTGTTTTTCCTCTAATACTAGATTTTGCTTCTCAGTTCGTCTACAAATGCTTTCAGATATTGTAATCTACTAAAATGCATAAGCTAACTAAACAAATATCACCCTGTCGCAAATTTGAACTTGAACTTGGAGATTGTTATATAAACATTAAAGGCAAACTATAAACAACGCGAGCAATCAACGGGAGCAACTTTCAACCTTAAGCATGTCATGATCATCACTCAAGGTTAGCCATTTGACGACTGCCTCTTGGGTTCTATCCGCTCTTAAAGTTAGCCATACGGCTGCTTTAGGTTCTAGTCCATTCCTTCCAAACCTGGTACCGGTTAGCCATTTGACGACTGCTAGGACCAGGGGTTTCACAACCTCCATAGTAAAGCCCTGACAAGAAGTTTGTCAGAGTGTTGAGAAAGACAAGTGTCTAAATAGTCAGTTAAAAAGTTTAGTGAAACCTTTTAGGGCTCTTAAATAAAACCCAACTCTTAAGAAAAACTATAAATTATGAGACAGTAAACAAAGACCTATAAACAGTACCTCAAATAGAGAAAACATGAGCACCGTAGTAATCGGGTATAATAGAATCCCATTTTTTCTGACCAATAATTATTGTTAAAGTTTTATTGTTAATACATTGTTATTGTTATAAACTAAACGTGCTTATTTTATCATCTCTTCTTACCCCACGTAACTCGGTCCCGGTCTACCTCAGTTACCCCCCGGAACGCTAAACAAGGCGTGTCCTCACTAGTAGAACATCCAGTGGTAGATTAAAGGAAGCATTGTACTAATCGCGACGCGGCTCTTCTCTGAAAAGTTAGTCTTTAAGAAACACGCTACCCCCTAAGCTATTCGTGACAATATGTAATTTCAAAATTTTTTTACGACACATGCTCTACGTTGTTTACGTTTTGTTCACGATCGTGTTCAAGACATATAACATGATTTATCAAACACTTTTCCACATGTTATGCAGATGCAAGCACTACTTTTTTTGTTTTTACAGCAGTTAAACTTAATTTCGTCATCAGTTAATTCACGCGACTGTTTACCGTCCGCCATATATACATAATGTAAATTTGTTTTTCTCTTGCATTTAAATTTATGTTATTTCCAACTTCTGTACCAATTTTTATAGAGCATTTGTAGATCCATTTATCATAGCAGTCTTTCCTTGTTTAAATTTTACTAGCCAACCTTATTTTCTTTCTGGATGCTACGTATTCTAGGTCTCAAAGACTTTTTTGGGTTTGTCGATCTTTTACGTGAAAGTCTGTTTCCCTCCTGTTCTGCACCTTCTGTTAGAGGAGTTTCTTCTTCTACAACTTAAATGTTTCTTATTGTCCGCTGACCTGGCCGGAGCGTTTTGCAACAGTATAGCAAAGCCACTTAAGGCACACACAATTTTTAGTAACTTCCTCTTTTGATCTACAACAACTTCGGCATCCTTTTAGCGACTTTTGGTGATGAACCCTCTTGTTCACCACCGACTTTTCCATACTGCTGAATGTCATTTATTGCTAACCAAAGACAAAAATTCACAGTCCTTCACAAATATGCAACCGGGGGAGACATTGAAAATGCCGAAGCAGAATGCAACGCTTACTTAATTTGAGATCTGAGAAAACTCATAATTGTGTGGAAATATAATAGTTGATAGAAGTTTGGGTAAGATCAGGTTAGATTACGTAAGTTTACTTTACCAAAATATACCAAATAAATGCATATTACTTGAAGTTTCGTTCTTTTTTACAATTTATAACGTTATAAGTGTGGTTGAAAAAGCAAAAGACCATTTGCATTCGATTCGTCTGACACTCCTCGATCTAACGATATAAGACCCGACTAGTCTGTCGTGAGAAACTATAAATCACCCTCACCCACCCTTAATGCAATCTAATGTAAAAAATTACTTTTAGCAGATTACGTAAGTTTAGTTTACCAAAATATACCACATAAATGCATATTACTTCAAGTTTCGATCGTTTTTACAATTTATAACATTAGTGGTGGTTGTAGGAGAAACTGCATTCGATTCGTCTCTCAATCCCCGATCTAACGCGGTTAATTTCACTTAGAATCAACTTATTTTAGTCATTTGAGTCGGTTCCAATAAGTTATAATCAATTTTAATAGATTTGGTTAGTTTTGGTTAGTCGTCTAATCAATTTTCGGTTAGTTTCATTTAGTCTCAACTTTTTTTACTTATTTGAGCCGGTTCCGTTACGTTATAATCAATTTTAATAGATTTGGTTAGTTGTTTAATCAACTTTCGGTTAGTTCCACTTAGTCTCAAACTATGTTACAGCTGGTTCCGATACGTTATAATCTCTTTTAATATATTTGGTTAGTTTTGATTTATTAGTCATCTAATCAACTTTCGGTTAGTTTCACTTAGTCTCAACTTATTTTAGTTATTTGAGTCGGTTCTGATAAATTATAATCAATTTTAATAGATTTGGTTAGTTTTGGTTAGCCGTCTAATCAACTATCGGTTAGTTTCACTTAGTCTCAATTTATTTTACTTATTTGAGCTGGTTCCGATACGTTACAATCAATTTTAATAGATTTATTTAGTTTTGGTTTATCGTCTAACTGACTTTCGGTTAGCTTCACTTAGTCTCAACTTAATTTAGTCATTTGAGTAGGTTCCGATACGTTATAATTAAGTTTACTAAATTTGGTTAGTTTTGGTTAGTCGTCTTATCAACTTCCGGTTAGTTTCACTTAGTCTCAACTTATTTTAGTCATTTGAGACGGTTCGCATACATTATAATCAATTTTAATAGATTTGGTTGGTTTGGGTTAGTCGTCTAATCAACTTTTGGGTTAGTCGTCTAATCAACTTTTGATTAGTTTCACTTAGTCTCAACTTATTTCACTTATTTGAGCTGGTTGTGATACGTTATATTCAATTTTAATAAATTTGGTTAGTTTTGGTTAGTCGCCTAAATAACTTGCGGTTAGTTTCACTTAGTCTCAAATTATTTTAGTCACTTGAGTCGGTTCCGATACGTTATAATCAAGGTTAATAAACTTGGTTTCTTATGGTTAGTCGCCTAATCAACTTCCGGTTAGTTTCACTTAGTGTCAAGTTATTTTACTTATTTGAGCCGGTTCCGATATGTTGTAACCATTTTCAATAGATTTGGTTAGTCGTCCAATTAACTTTCGGTTAGTTTCACTTAGTCTCAATTTATTTTACTTATTTAAGCCCGTTCGGATACACGATAATCAATTTTAATATATTTGTTCAGATATGGTTAATCGTCCAATCACCTTTCGGTTAGTTTCTCTCAATCTCAACTTACTTTAGTCATTTGAACCGTTTCCAATTCGTTGTAAACAATTTTAATAGATTGTGTTAGTTTTGGTTAGTCGTCAATTCAAATTTCGGTTAGTTTCACTTAATATCAACTTATCTTAGTCATTTGAATCGGTTACGATACGTTATAATCAATTTTAATAGATTTGGTTATTCTTGGTTAATCGTCGAATAAACTTTCGGTTAGTTTCACTTAGTCTCAACTTATTTTACTGATTTGAGCTGGTTTCGATACGTTATAATCAATTTTGATAGATTTGGTTAGTTTTGATTAGTCGGCTAATCAACTTTCGGTTAGATTCACTTAATATCAATTTATTTTAGCCATTTGAACCGGTTACGATACGTTAAAATCAATTTTAATAGATTTGGTTAGTCTTGGTTAATCGTCGAATCAACTTTCGGGTAGTTTCACTTAGTCTCAACTTATTTTAGTCATTTGAGTCAGTTGCGATACGTTATAATCAATTTTAATAAATTTGGTTAGTATTGGATAATCGTCGAATCAACTTCCAGTTAGTTCCACTTAGTCTCAACTTATTTTACTTATTTGAGCCGGCCCCGATACGCTATAATCAGTTTTAATAGATTTGGTTAGTTTTGGTTAGTTGTCTATTCAACTTTCGGTTAGTTTCACTTAGTCTCAACTTACTTTAGTTATTTAAGTCGGTTCCGATACGTTATAATCAATTTTAATAGATTTCGCTAGTTCTGGTTAGTCGTCTAATCAACTTTCGGTTAGTTTCACTTAGTCTCAACTTATTGTAGTTATTTGAGTCGGTTCCGACACGTTATAATTAAGTTTAATAAATTTGGTTAATTTTGGTTAGTCGTCTAATCAACTTCCGGTTAGTTTAACTCAGTCTCTACTTATTTTAGTCATTTCTGTCGGTTTCGATACGTTATAATCAATTTTAATAGATTTGGTTAGTTTGGGTTAGTCGTCTAATCATCTTTTGGTTAGTTTCACTTAGTTTCAACTTATGTCACTTATTTGAGCTGGTTCTGATACGTTATAATCAATTTTAATATATTTGGTTAGTCATCTAATCAACTTGCGGTTAGTTTCACCTTCCTAGATCTGTGGTTAGTTTTACTTAGTCTCAACCTATTTTAGTCATTTGAGTCGGTTCCGATACTTTATAATCAAGTTTCATAAATGTGGTTAGTTTTGGTTAGTTTGGGTTAGTAACTTCTAACTTTCGGTTAGTTTCACTTAGTCTCAAGTTATTTTACTTACTTGAGCCGGTTCCGATACGTTATAATGAGTTAGATTTGGTTAGTTTTGGTTAGTCGTCTAATCAACGTTCAGTTAGTTTCACTTAGTCTCAACTTATTTTAGTCATTTGAACTGGTTCCGATACGTTCTAATCAATTTTAATAGATTTGGTTAGTTTTGGTTAGTCGTCCAATCAACTTTCGGCTATTTGCACTTAGCCTCAATTTATTTTACTTATTTGAGCAGGTTCCGATACGTTAGAATCAGTTACGCATAAACAGTGTCGTGACGTTCACTAAAATTTTCCGTGTCGTGATGCGACCTTGGAAACTCACTGTCAAGAAACCAAAGTATTCATCTGAACCGGCTCCGATACGTTATAGTCAAATATAACTTTTCTGGTTAGTTTTCGTTAGTCGCCAAAATTCGGTTCGTTTTAGTTAGTTTACTCTAATTTGTGTAACCTATTTCGATACAGTTTAGCCCGTTTTGGTGCTTTTGGTTACTTTTGATTAGTTTTGGTTAGTCATTCAATCAACTTTCCAATATGATATAACCAATTTTAATGTTTTTGGTTAATTTTTGTTAGTCGTCAAAATTCGGTTAATTTGAGTTAATTTTAACTTACTATAATATTTTTAATCTATTTCGATAGGTTTTAGCCATATTTGGTGCTTTTGGTTAGTTTAGGTTAGATTGGGTTAGGTTGAGTTAGATAGTCGTCGTGGGTTGTCGGTCAATCAATATTTGGTTAATTTCAGTTAGTTTAATTTTAGTCATTTCAATCGGCGTGCGGCGCCGATACGTTATAATCGAATTTAATGTTTTTGGGTAGTTTTGGTTAGTCGCCAAAATTCGGTTCGTTTTGGTTAGTTTTAACTTATTTTAATATTTTTAATCTGTTCCGATACGTTTTTGCCCTTTTTGGAGCATTTGGTTACTTTCGGTTAGTCGTTGAATCAACTTTCGGTTAGTTTCAGTTAGTTCCAATTTATTTTAGTAATTTGAATCGGATCCGATAGGTTATAACCAATTTTAATTTTTATGGTTAGTTTTGGTTATTCGCCAAATTTCGGTTACTTTGAGTTAATTTTAACTTACTTTTATTTTTTTAATTTGTTCCGATTCATTTTAACCCTTTTTGTGCTTTTGGTTACTTTTAGTTAGTTTGGGTTAGTCGTTCAATCAACTTTCGGTTAGTTTCAGTTAGCATTAATTTATTTTTGTCATTTGAACCGATTCCATCCTCAGAAACAGACTAACACGATCTCTCACGTATATTACGTGATGTGCCAAATGTAGCCTGCACTTTTTCGTGATTTGATACCCCATAATAGGAAAACAAAAACATTTCCAATGTTAAAGGTACGCAACAGAACAAAAGAGTTTTATAAATTATTTTTTAGTACTAAATTGGAGTTATTAGTTTGAACGCCCGTTTAACCCGTCACTTTTGCTCTGTCCAAGTTCGTTGAGCTAGATGGAGTTTCTTCTAATCTATCGTATTTAGTAGGCTTCGGGTAAGCATCACTTGTCTTCATAAACCTAAATATAGTAAGCAGTTTAACTAGAACTTATTTGGGAACTATATATAATAAGTACTAACCTGGCACGTTTATTTGAGGTAGGCTCCGAGCTAGAACCCAAAGATGGCTGGTAATGACTTTACTTCGAATTTTTTTACTAAAATAAAGTACCAGTATGTATTAATTTCCCTAAACGGCACTAACTAGCTTTGCTTGGTAAAAAATGAAATAATTTTTTTATAAAATTATAAATGTCTAACCTTACAAGTTTTTTGGGTAAATTTTTATGTAGTACGTACTTCCTATCTTTGTCAGAGTCATAGCTATCTCAATAATCCACATGTAACTAATTAGTGATGTCACTTTGTAATGAATATATAACTCAGCTAACTTGTAAAGATAGAGCAAAAGTTAATTTATTTAGTTTATTTGAGGGTGTGGGTTAAGTTATTTCCTCTGATGATTCAATTTTTATATTAAGGCGCCACTTGCGATAAATCAAAGAAATCAACTTAAAAACAAATTATATATTAACTATATAATAAAATTACGTTACGTAGTTATAGAACCATGTGCACTGAAAATTTAATTTACAAATGTTCCTTGAAATACGGTTTATAAATAAGCTTGTTATATGATGAAAATGAAATTGACTTTATTATTAAGGATTAACAAATTTAATTGGCCTTCACAATCAATTTATTTTAATTTACCACGCCGTACCTATTTGTCCAACTATCCTATAACCATGCAACCGTATTGGGACCTTTACTAGAAACCCGCTTCTGCCTATTCCCAAGTTTAGCTGACTTGAGCTGATGTAGGTATTCAAAGAGGTTGTTTTAGCGTATGGTTCTCCCTCTACAGGTCTGGCACAGCGACGTGGACAATAGAGGTTTCCTTCATCCAGCGGTATTTACATGTAAAGAAAAATAATAAACGCCTTAGACCAGTGTATAGTGCTAATACAAATTATACAGAAGAGTATTCTGTGGACCTCAGTTTGACATAGAAGGTTGAAAACTTGAAAATTTACTTGTTACAGTAGATATAATCAGAACTTAAATTATAATTTAAAGTTCAGCAAAATTGTAAATAACTATGATTAAATGACAATATAAATAATTACTGTTACTCAAGATACTTCCTTTCTTTACTTTGAGATATGAAATTCAAAGGAAATGATGATTGAAATTAGAAATTTAAAAGAAAATTACGAAAAAATTATGAAACTTGTCCAACAGTGGCTCTTGGCATCTTCAAATAGAAAATAACTAGATTTTTATAAAAAAAAATAGAAAAAACGAGGTACAACCTTTCTTAAACAAGTCTAATGACTCCAGATAAGTAATTTCTTTACTTAATTTATAAATATGGCCCTTGGCACATAAACAATAATTTGACGTAAATTACGTCTCAATTAATCAAAGATAGAGATAAGATAATTACTATCTCGCTTTGAGATAGGAACTTAGGTAAACGATAAAGAAAAAATAAACCAGGTAAATTTACACACATGTGCTTAAACCTCTTTCATATGCAAATCAATGCCGGTACATCATTGATCAAACGTGACACGATAAGTGATAATAATTATAGTCTGATGTTACAAATAAACTGAAAGATTAATGAAGTAAGCCTGATAAAACTATGGACCAACAATACTACTAAAGAAAATTCAGCGAAATTCTACTCAAATTCAATTAACTACCTTTTACAGGAACAGATAAAATTCGCTTTGAGAATCTTCCAGGTAATACTGTTCAATTTAAATGAAAATATGTAAAATCATATGTATGACCACTAAACGATAAAATAATTACGTTCTCTATATATTTCGATTAAACCATTATCAAATTACACGAATTTGACCGATAAGATACGCAATTATCCACCCATAAACGGTATTCAAACCTAAAGGTCACCATAAAAAATTAAGATTATTAAAATCGTCAACACACGAAAGTGCAATATAAAAATGCTAAATTCTCGCTTTAGCAAAATATAAGTCAGTGAATTGGAAACAATTATTACTAATGTAATAAAAAGATTATTGAAAAATATGCGGGATGAATAAAATATTTTGAGATCAGAAGCTAATACCACTTACCGTGCCAACGTCTGCACACAAGATGATGTGATCTTTCTTTAAAAATTTGTACGTTCTACCTATTTTAATTTTCAATGCTTGGATTGGGCAATTTAAATACACATGACAAACGTTGTAGGAAACCCGGCGTCAAACTAAGGAAACATTCACCATACGCTAAATGTAGCAATCTATTGTAGATTACAGGCATTGAATAGCACTCTACGTTCTTCAATTACCTACCAACTACACTAGATAAGCCCGTTTCCTAACAAATGGCATTCTCACAATCAAGCGATCTGCACCGACACGAATCATAAATTAAAGATACAAATATGCGTACCTGTTCTCCTTAAAGTTAATTGTGCAAAATATATCCATTCACACATAGATGTCACTGCCGATCATTATACCGAGTATTGAAAACCATTGATAAATAGGTAGAATTAGGAACCACTTAAATCAGTAAACCACTTAAAGATTTCCACTAACTTCATTTAAACATAACACGTGTTTCGACGGTAACGTCTTTTTCAAATGTGGATAGTTACACTAAAATATGCTAAAATTATAGAGTTCCGCTGTTTTTTTCTTGCTTTTTATGGCAGTGGCACACACACTAAAGGGAGACCCTATGGCGCTCGACGAGCGGTGTGTGTGCGAAGATGTAGATTGACACGGCTCTTGAATATTTGTAAGTTGTAATTAGTGGGAAACAGATGTCCTGGGAGTGAGTTCCACAGTGATGCAGTGCGCCAGCTAAAGGAGTTCTTGTAAAGCGATGTTCTAGGTGTTGCCAGTTGTACGACGAACTGGTGCGCTCTTGCCGTCTGTCGTGACTGTTTCGACAGGAGCTGCGAGGGGCGGGATGAGGCGGGCCAAATCCTGGGAACATCTGCCGTGAAAGTATCTGTAAAACAGAGATATCTCGGCTACATGTCTGCGGTGTTCGAGACTATCTAGACTCCGGGTCAACTCCGGGTCGCCGACGAGACGCACAGCTCTCTTCTGAATGGAATTCAGCAGCTTTAGGGTGTGCTTTAATGCGGCAGCCCAGATATGTGAGCAATATTCTAAGCACGGTCTTATTTGCGCTTTGTAGAGCAAGAGCAACTACTGCGGTGTATAGAATTTTTTGTTGCGAAATAGCGCACCAAGTTTCTGGGAGGCTGATTTTGCGATGTTAGCAACATGGTAATGTTGCCATAGGATGAAGGAATGGTCGTCCCTGCCATAATGATGTCAGGGCCCGCTGTATTGGCCCTCTTGGTAAACGTGGCTGCTTGGGTCTTTGCTGCATTGAACTGGACCAAATTTCGGTCGCCCCAAGTTTGAACTTTCTCCAGGTCTTGATTAATTGCTATAATCTGCTCCTGTCTGCGGTGATGAGTCTCAGTCGCTGGTAAGGGTTTTTCTGATCTAAAGTGGGAGACAAGGGTACTGTCATCTGCAAAACTGTAAACAGGATTATTTGTTTCGGTCAGCAGGTCATTAATATAGATGAGGAACAGAGTTGGTGAAAGTATTGCGCCCTGAGGCACGCCCGCGTTGATGGTGAATGTGTCCGAGATGTGTCCATCGACTGCAACGTGCAGAGATCGGCTCTTGAGGAAACTGGCAAGCCAGCTGCAGAGAGAGGCTGGCAGTCCAAAGGACGGTAGTTTGTTGAGCAGTCCGTCATGCCAAACTCTGTCGAATGCCTTTGAAATATCCAACGCAATCGCTCGAGACTCTCCGTAGTTTTCAATTGCCTTACTCCATATATGAGTGACATAGGCCAATATATCTCCTGTCGATCTCTCTTTGCGAAAGCCGTATTGATTATCGCTGATTATTTTGTTTTTCTCGAGGTACTTGAGTAGTTGCTGATTGACTACACGTTCCATAACTTTGGAGATTATTGGAAGCAAGGCAATTGGACGATAGTTTGAGGGCGTGGTTTTCTTGCCTTTTTTGGAACAGGTTGCACTCGAGCGACTTTCCAAGAAGATGGGTAAATCCCTTTTCCGTAAGACAGAGAAAAAAGCCTGGAAAAAACGGGTGTTAGTTCGTTGGCGCAGTTCTTTAACACGATGGCAGGTATTCCGTCCGGTCCTGATGCCTTTTGCGTATCTAGATTTTTAAGGATTTTACGAATATCGTGGTGATGAAATTTGACTTCTGCCATGGTAGTGTTGATGTTCGATATGGTGGGGAGAGTCTTGCCTTGGGGGACGTCCAAGGTAGAGTGCGAAGAAAATAATTTGGCGAGCATGTTTGCTTTTTCCTTGGCTGTAGTCGCCGTGATGCCACGTTCGTCTGTCAAAAGTGGGAGAGACGTTTCTGTAAAGTTGTTACTTACTGCCTTTGCTACCGACCAGAAATTCCTGGAGCCAGTGGGGCATTGCAAAAGTTTATTTCTGATCCTTTGATTGTGTTTGTCCTTAGGTTCGTCGATAACACGGTTACATTCGTTTCTCGCCTCGACAAAATAATTGCGATTTTCAGCGGTCTGATTTTGCTGCCAGTGCTTGTAGGCTTGCTGTTTTCTACCTACAGCTCTTTCGCATCTTCTGTCGAACCAGGGCTTTCCTTTTGATGGTAACTTGATGGAATTTGGGATGTATGCTTCCATTCCTGAGGAGATTACTTGCGTGATCTTTTCGCAGCAGACTGACGGGTCGTCAGCGCCAAAGCAGACGTCGAGCCAAGGAAAATCTAGGTAGAACTCCCTTAGATCGTCCCAGTTTACGGAATTGTAATGCCAGATTTTGCGAGGCAATGGTGGATCCTTCTGTATGAGTGGCAATTCACAAACCGTTGTAATAAGTTTGTGGTCGGAAGTACCTAATGGCGCACCAACTATAACTGTGTACTGGTCAGGATTGGTGGTTAGAAAAAGATCCAGGAGGGCGGCGAATTCGCCCCTCTCTGAGATTCGGTAAGGTAAATTACAAAAAATAATCTTGACCCAGGCGCCTTATGAATAGCAAAGGAAACAATTTAACAAGTTCTAAGAAAGGTTCAATAACGGAGAAAACCCAAAATCAGTTTGTTCGTTAAGTAATATATTCAATTTTTTATATTTATTGATTTTCATAATTTCTAACAGATTTAATTTTTTACCTTTATTTTCAATATGTAAAACATTGAAATCATTCTTGAAAATGTGGTTTTCATTAATTAAATGACAAGCATAGTTAGAAGTATCCTTGCCATTAATGAAACAAGACTGGTGTTCTTTAATTCTCTTTTCAAAAGGTCTACCAGTTTGACCAATATATATTTTGGAACACGAACCACAATTCAATTTATAGACACCATTTTTCTTATTTTTAGGTGTAGGGGATTTGTTATTTTTAAGGAACTTACTAATTTTATTGTTGGTTTTAAAGGCAATTTTGGCATTCATATTTTTATTTTTTATATACTGTGATATTTTTTGTGTTAACTTTCCTGTGTGTGTTAAAATCTGATAATTGTTAAGTTCATTATTATAAATTTTTGGGTACACCAATTCTAAAGCTTTTTTGGAATCGTAATTTTTAATTAAATTTTCAACAATGTTAGCCTTATAACCATTATTCACAGCAATTTGTTTAATTATATTAATCTCTTTATTGTAATTATCTTCAGACAAAGGAATGTTATTTAGTCTATGTATAAAACTATTAAATGCTGCCATTTTTTGATTGTACGAATGGTTAGATGAGTTGTGAATAATTATATCCGTATAAGATGGTTTGCGGTAGATGTCAAAGGTATGTTTATTGATTACATTTGAAATTTTGAGGTCTAAAAAATTAATAGAGTGTTCCTGTTCCAATTCTACTGAAAATTTAATATTGGGATGTAAATTCTAAGAAAATGTCTAATTGTCTTGAGGTCCCTTTAAAACAAACTAAAATGTCATATCATATCGATACCAATATAAGCAATATTTGCTAAGATGGTGTTCATGTATTGATTTTTCTAAATTATCCATAAAGATTTCAGCTAAAATAGGACTAAGTGGATTACCCATTATTAAACCTTCCATACAAGTGTAAATCTTATCGTTAAATTCAAATCAATTTTGATCTAAACATAATGATAAGCAATTTAAAATATTCAGTTTTATTATGTGATTAATATGGTTCTTATCTAACATAATTTTAATTAATTCCAACACTTCAATCGGAGGTACACTAGGAAATAAATTTTTAACATCAAAAGAAATAAGTTTAGAGTTAGATGGTAAAGTAACATTTTTAATCGAATATTTAGATTTGAATTTATAATGTGAATTAATTCTTCAGAAAGTTTAACAGCAGGGGCTGTACAATACGAAACTACAGGCCGAATAGGCATATCTTGTTTATGTAATTTGATTAAAGAATATAATTTAGGTGTTTGTGGGTTCATTAACACAAGGTTAGATTTAACGTAATCCGGAAAAATGCTGACTTCTTTAACAACTTCTTTTACAAGTTTCTGATAGTGTAATGTAGGATCCGAATTAATTTGTTTATATTTCTCTGGATTTAAAAAATTTAAAGTTTTATTAATGTAGTCTAATTTGTTTAAAGCTATTATAGTTTTCCCTTTGTCGGCTCTAGTAAAAATAATGTCTGAGTCAACAGATTTCCTATTTATGGATTTAATTAATTGGGAATCGTAATTATAATATATTTGTTTATATGAAGTTATGGTATTAGCTAATAAATATTTATCTAAATTGGATAAATGGAAATGAGAAGAAATTAATTCGAATTCTACCCCTAGTTGGTACTTAGTATTGATATTATTGTTACTTAAGTTATGGTTAAATCCTTTATTTAGGATATTAATTTCAGATGTATTAAAACTAACCTCAGTAAAATTAACAAATCTATTATAAAATTGATGATCTGAATAAACTTTAGAATTATTGATATCATTGTTTGTTTCTTTAAATTTAAATTTTAATCTACGTAACTTATCGCTTTGAATCATGAATTTTTTGTTGATATTATCACCAATAAGAACCCTAATTTTGTTGTCTAATAAGTCAAATTCCAAATTACTTAGTCTTCTTGCGAGTTCCATATGTATTACCTTCAAATAAATGTTTAAAATATCCCTCTTGTTGTACTGAGTCTTCCTGTCTCGGATAAGCCATTTTTTCAATTCATATTGTTGTGCAATTTTTGTTGATGTGCTATTGTTGGTGGTTTTCAATTTCATGTAATTGGGAAACACTTTAAATTTCACACACTGGTTGAAGAACCAAATATTTTGCGAACACTTACGGCACTTTAGCATAATTTTAAAGTATTGATCGGCTAAAAAACTCGTTTGAGGAGAAGTATATATTGGTTAAACTGGTAGACCTTTTGAAAAGAGAATTAAAGAACACCAGTCTTGTTTCATTAATGGCAAGGATACTTCTAACTATGCTTGTCATTTAATTAATGAAAACCACATTTTCAATAATGATTTCAATGTTTTACATATTGAAAATAAAGGTAAAAAATTAAATCTGTTAGAAATTATGGAAATCAATAAATATAAAAAATTTAATATATTACTTAACGAACAAACTGATTTTGGGTTTTCTCCGTTATTGAACCTTTCCTAGAAATTGTTAAATTGTTTCCTATGCTATTCATAAGGCGCCTGGGTCAAGATTATTTTTTGTAATTTACCTGCAACAGCGGAACTATATAATTTTAGCATATTTTAGTGTAACTATTCACATTTGAAAAAGACGTTACCGTCGAAACACGTGTCATGTTTAAATAAAGTTATTGGAAATCTTTAAGTGGTTTACTTATTTAAGTGGTTCTTAGTTATGGATCTCCATTAAGTAAAGGCTAATTCGGTTATATTCTAGGTAGAATTAATGAAGCGGAATAGACTGATATTTGATAACATATATTCCGTTACACACATTATCACTTTTTTCCAATTTAAAACGAAAACACTGCAAAAATATCAAGCACTGTTTACTCTTGTCAGATATGTATTTGCCACATAGCCTGCAAAAACCGTTTCCAATGGGAATTTTAAAGGCCTATGTTACACCCTTGTTATTCTTAAATTAGCTAGTTAATTGAAAAATAATGTCTCACGTTATATATACACCTACGTTGCTCAATTATAGCAGAAATATTTTATTAACAAAGTTATATGTTAAACTTATAACTGTGTTACTCCAATTATACAATTTAAAAACATACACCATTGTTTTTTCGAGCTTTGTGATGCACCTCGACAAGATATTTTAATTTTACATAGTTCTATGGATAGCTCGTGATATCTAAAACTATGTACCATCTAAATCTGGTTTTGTCAAATTTTGTTACATATATGCTTGTAATACGTAGATAGCGGTATCTCTTTTGTCTTAATTGAAATCATTTTCTTAAGAGTTCTTTCATATTTTGCTTGAAAAAATGCACATAATGGTTATTCCACATTTTTTTAATTACAAGGAAAGTTACAAATATGGCCATGATCAGTCCTCGTTGGATGACCCTGTACATACAAAAAAAAAACAATTTTTTTTCGGTTGTCGTTCGAGCACTTAAAAATATAAATTTTGTTTTAAATGTATAATCTCGCTCAAAGAAAAAGTAATTAAATCGAGCGAGCTACCTACGTGAAACATTGCGCTATAGAGAGAAAGTACTTTGCATAAATCTTTTATTGTTGTTTCAGTACTACCGTAGCAACCACAGGTTCCTCCGTTGATTCAGCTTCCCAGTCGAATCTGATTGGTCTTCCGTGCCCGACTATAATTACTTCTAGTGTCACTCCTCCCGCTACTTCCCCCACAGTACCAACTACAACAGCAACTACTCCGACGCATCCCTTTTTGTCTACTCGTAGAGATTCAACCACCCAGTGCGGCAGGATAGGACGAAGAGACTCTAGGTAATTAAATATAAGGATCAATTTTTAATTTGTTTCGTATAACATAGTGTATGTGCAACAACAAAGTTGATCGTGATCTCGGTCTTGGTTTGTCATATTTAAATTTTTGGTGTTACGTCAAGTGAGGGTAAAAATCGATACGTCAGGGCTCTACTCTAGTTTTATGGAACCCGATATTTCCTGATCGTACTGACTAACAATGATATACAAAGCGCATGACGAGTTTTTTGCAATTCTTTGGACTTAAATGCATAACATTATTGGAAATGATACGCTGATGAAGGATGAGAATTCTATAATACATTTTAACGTAGGCAACGATGTTCAGAAAATTTTAAGGTTAGTACAAGTGCTTATATTTTATCAGTTTCTATTCATAGGTACTGCTATTTTACTTACTTATAGCATCTTCACAGATATCTTCATATTTGCTAACGTCTCTTCTAATACTGTCACTTTTCTCAAAAACCGTTTTCTACGTATCCTTTTATTAGTCCTAACCAGGAAACTCAACGAAGTGATATTCCCGATACAGTATCCAAAAGATGACTTTAAAATATGCCTCAGAAGTTTCACGATAACTCATGGAACAACATCTGAGTTATTTTCATATATTTAGCACCAATAATATTTTTAGCACCAAATATTAAAAATAACTGATTTCTGGTTCAACAATATTTCAGCTGTTATTTACTAAATAACAGAAGCAAAAGAGGTTATTAATATAAAGATAAACCACCTGAAAAATTATACAAAGTATAAACTATTTTACAAACTCCTTATTAGTTATTCATCTTTTGGAACAGTAATCTGTCTTCCAGACGACAGCATACCTAATATAATATTTCGAGATGAGATTTAAGCTGAGCATATTTTTTTGCCTATATAATGTACATTTAAATTTAATTAGTCATCTGCTCTTCTCAGATAAGGCAGCTTGCTTTAAGGTATTGTAATTTCTTTAAAAGAAATATATTTACGTTTTACTCAAATGTACAGGCACCGAATATTAACTATACGATAAGAAGGTTCACTCTTCGCAGCGGCACGTCAACGGTGTGTCTCTTTCCCCGGGTGAATATTGGCAGGCGACCTTCGACACGGCGCACACTGGTCGAATTTCTAGCAATGCTGGCCATAATAAGGTTTACCAGAAATAAGACAAAAAGTTATTAAGTAATACACGTTTAAAATATCGTATTTTACACTAACATTCTTTATTGTTGAATTTTTCGATCATCTATATTTATATATAGGGTGTATCAATTATCACTAACGATAAAAATCATGCATCAAAATCATTTGTAGGTTCTTAAACAGTTTTAAAAAATTATTTTAAATTAAGGGCTCCTTCGTTGTAAAAAAGGGTTTTAAATTTTTAATTTGAAGATCTAAATTTTGTCTTTTGTAACGGTTAAATCAGAAGGAGTCTCACGAGCAAAATGAATGTTAATTAGACGACAGAAATGCGTTGATGAGGGCCTGCAATTTTACCATACAAGTATTTCAGAGTTATCACTATTTTTAAAAATTAATCTAATAGCGACCAGACTAGTAAAAAATATAGAAGCATCAGTGCAGCTGTTGTTCAAAAAACTGGCTTATATTCAGGCTGTCCCGAGGTACCATCAAAGCCATATTTATAGTCTTTACGAAGCCAATTGAAAAAGTTGGGACTCTTAATTTCATGTCGACACATTCTGTTTTTAGGTTGTCGGCGAGCGCCTACACAAGGTAATTAGAAATTATTAAGAGTCCCAAATTTTTTAATTGGCTTCGAAAAGACTTTACTACATACAGTTTTCTATTAAAAGTATTGATATTTTGTATAATATATTTTAAAGCAATTTTATTAATAATTATGTCTCATAATAAAAGTTTTATTGGGAGAATACGGATTTTTTTATGTTGTTTAAAATCACCAGTACAACTTTTGATTTTCAATACTTTTTTTTTTAGTCAAAATCTGTAGCAATATATGTATTTTTCCAGCAACATATTGATTTTTTTTTAAATATTTAATGATTCTTATCATCACTATCATTCTCAACATGTTCTTAGAATATGTGGTTAATTTATTTTCACTTATAATTGAACTTATATATTTGGCAACGAAATTGTGTAGGAACAGATGGAAAAAAGATAATTGGATGTAGTTGTTGCGCGTAAAACCCATTTAAATGTATTAGCAAGATATAATGAATAAGATGATACTTACCATTAAGGATGCGCCCAGCGCAACATGTGTGCTCCGACTTGCTCGTCGGCGTGGGAGTGGGTCAATTACTTACTCTTGACCAGGGCGCCACCAGTTTGAAATATCCAAATCCGCAGATCCAAACAGGAAGATCCTCGGTCTTAAGAATCCATAAGGGCGATCCAAATCGACGAATATCCGCTACACAAGGGCGACTTAAAATTCAGACAACTACTAATTACACTTGTTTGGTTGAGGTATTTCAGAGCGAATAAAAGACGGTAACGTTCGTGCAGGTTTAAATTTATTGGCGCTCGTTACGTTTGACGGTAACGTGTTGTCATATTTTTTTCAATAAACAAAATGATATAAATATAAAAGAACAGGTAAAATAGCTCAATTGGAAACAAATAATAACTTGATATATGCGCACAAATATCGACCTAGATCATAAAAGATGTAACAGTATGATATAATAAATGATTACGGAAGATAAAAAATAATTCTAACTAATTAAAGATGAATGCAATATGCATAAGGTACCTATTGTCACATCAACCAATAATTAAAAGTTATCAGGATAATACTTATTACTACTAACTTCGTTACGCGTGTACCATGGTATACGACTCGCAGTTGTACATAAATAAACTTTAAGATTCAGTTTATGAGATACCATTATGTAAAATTACTATAATCAGACATTTAGTCAGTCAGAACGTCAATGTTTATCATTTACCACAATATAAATTAAATTGTAAAAATGAAATAAAGCATGAAACGTGCCTAAGGCTGTATGATATTATGCGTTGCTGGCAAAACAAAGAAATCCAACGATAAGACCACTATTGACAATGAGCACATAAACAGAAACCAATTCATTCCGGTCGGCGCCATTTACAACTCCTACATCAAATCTGTTCAACGCGGTCAATCGAATCGAGCCTAAACATACCTTTAGTTTCCGCCGAGGTCCTTGTTAAAACCATATATTTAATACTGCAAAGCGGTTCGAGTGACGTTGCCAAGTTAGGGAATATACGCATTTGCGAAAACATCCTGATTGCGTATTTTTGAAGCGAAAGCGAAAAACAGTCGTTTAACAACAAAACAAGGGTAGCATATCAATTAATTATGTATTTTCCTGTTGGCCTAAACCGTAACCGCGTCAAAAATCGCACGACGAATATAACATCTGGCAACGTTCCAAGAATATTCCTTCCATTTATTCTATTCGTCCATAGGCAACCAACAATTCTTATTTTTACTCTAACACGATTTATTATTGTTGTTTGAAGGGTATACCAAAAGTAAACAATGATTGAATTTTAACTTCTTCCTATAAAATATTGAAACAAACCCAGGAATAATAACCGATAAATCCCAAAACAAATGTTTCTGACATTCATGAGACCGTTTTTAATGTATATTATCATCGAAAAGGAAATTATTCGCAAGGTAAGTGATTTAATTGAACGTTTCGAAGTGTTTTGCTATAATACAGCCTAAAACTTGAATGTTTACTTGAGTGTTTTCCCGCTAGCGGAGCAGAATACGATATGATTTACTGATTGATTATGTACTAAGCTAGAGATATCAACCAGAGAAAACAAGTTACGTATATATACTACCGTGCTTTCAATCTATCCCTCTAACAGCTCGATAAAAGGCAGGATCCAAACGAGTAAATAGTCTCGTAGTCTAGTAATAGATCTAGGATTAAAGGTGTAATAACTGACTTTATTTGACCTCTATCTGTTACATGTTATCGTGCTAAATTGGCATGTAACATAGTTAAATGATATTTAAAACCAATTATTAAAATTTAAAATGGTTTTCCAATAATTCGAAGCGAAAGCGATTTGAATTTGAGTAGAGAAGTTACTGGTTATGGAGTTTAATTGGCACAAAATCATTCGTTTGAATTTAAGCAATTATTGTTTATCTTGTAGAACTCATGCTAGTCCTGAGAGGCGTAGTTCTCGACTTCAAAGGCAAAATACTGCTTTTGATGAAAGCTTGCCTCCAGGAATGAATCGCCGCGGATCCCAACCTACAGCTTTAAGCCCTGATGTTGACGATACTGGACGAAAAGCTAGACGAGATTCGTTGAGTCCCGATTCTGCTTCGAGAGGCAGACGAGACTCAAGATCACATCTCAGCCCAGATAGGTAAGCGAATAATTATTGTTTATATATTGACACAAAATAATTTTGTATCTGCGATATTCTGCACTATCGGAGTATACACTGGGGTGTAAAATCTTATTATGGATTTTTTGCAGATTCAATATTTTGGCCTCCACTTTTCTTGTTTGATCTGTTTTAATTTTATCTTTTATCGAGCATATATTTTCTCATCGATTTTTGCGTTGTTTTAACCCTTATGAAGGCGCGTCCACTTTTACGACGTCGTCGGTCTATAACATTCCTCAAACAAAAATCAATTTGGGATTTTCCGGGAATTTTTTTTTATATTTTTTAAGATGCATTTAACTCAGACGAGTTTATTTAATATGTCAACATGTTTATACGACACCAAATATGCTTTCAAAATATATAAAAAAAAATGTATTTCCTAAAAATCGATTTTTGCGATAAAAGCCCAAAACTACACTTTTAAAAAACGAGAAGATAATAAAGGCCGATCATACAAACCGAAAAAAAAAATATTTTGTAAAAAAAATTTAAAGTAAAAAACAGATATGAGCATTACGGTATAAACTGTGTTATGGCCTTTCAAGCTACTTCACTTCGGTTTAAAGCTGCAATTTCCATTCTAATTCCACAGTAGATTTAGCAACGCCTAAATGGCGTTCTGCATATTTTATAAGAAAACACATTGAGTGCCAAGAAAGATAATTTTTATGAATATGTATTAAAAATAAGAAAAATTCGTGCTTTACCAATGCTATTTGGGAAATAATCGCAGTGCCGATCTTGCTTCTAGGGCACACCGATAAAAATACCCCGAAAACAAAATCCCAGATCGAAGAATTTTTCAGGAAATTGAAAGAAATATAAAATAGCTTCGTGTATTAAAAAACGACAAAATAAGCAAGCCAAGGTCTGTTTTAACCGAAGAAGAAGAAATTATTATTCCTCTATTTTAAAGAGAAAATGCTACGTGTGATGTAGAGCGCGATTTAGGCGCCCCTAAATTTACTTTTCGGTAAAACTCAATAACTACAGGCCACAGACGTTTTCAAAATTACACTAGTTGGAGCGAAATGACTGTCGTTAGATTAGAATAACGCAATTTAATTATAAATAATCAGTTCCAGGGATCTACATTAAATACAATCTGTTGAACATATTAAACGACCTTTAACCCCTTCCGCTTCAACCCAGTTTTTTCAGGTATAGGGCTCAATACCAAATATTTTTTTTATGAAAACTTGATTTTAAGGGAGCTGTGATCTAGGATAAGAGAAATGTTTACATATGTAGACTAAATAAAAATTTTAAACAATTAAATTTGTTTAACAAATTAATGTATTTACCTGAATATTAACATGTGGATATATAGATACACCAAGATATCCACGCTTGGATAGGCATTAAATTTTGGAAAATATTCAAGGAAAAGCACGTAGGTAATAATACATCGACCAATCAATGTACTTTTTTTATGGCAGTGGCACACACTAAAAGGAGATCCTATGGCGCTCGACGAGCGGTGTGTGTGCGACGATGTTTACTGACACAGTTCTTGAACAGTTGTAGGTTGTAATTAGGGGGAAACAGGTGTCGTGGGAGTGAGTTCCAGAGTGATGCAGTGCGCCAGACAAAGGAGTTCTTGTAAAGCGACGTTCTAGGTGTTTCAAGTTGTAAGACGAACTGGTACAAGAGTCTAGGGAACACGCAGGAGGAGCTCCGAAAATTTCTTCCGTATTCCAGATTAAGCAAAAATAATCGAAACTAGCTTTAACTAGCCAAACAACAACGCATTGAGACAAGCGCGCTACCCATACTAACCCAAACTAACTCAAACTAACCCTTTTTTTTTTTTTTATTTTATAGTAGGGATTAGGAAATGCATTCTATGCACACCCAGGCCATTGGCGATCTGGCGACCTGGGTAGTGTGGGACTCCGGTACGAGCCGACCCACTAAGAACCCTTCCCCTACTCTGCTCTGGAGCCCCATTTGGAACCGTGTGAGCATTACATCAAATGGGGTGAGCCTGTCTAGCACCTCAAAAGGAGAATTCCAAAGTAACTTCGCTTTCTTCCTCTATCTTTTCCTTAAGAATGTCGCTAACCATATTCTTTACAGCGTTCCAGTTCTGCAAGCTGTTCGTCATTTTGTCTATAATCGTTTCCGGCCTTATGGGTCCGATCTTAGCTGTGCAGGAGTCGTGATGTGCTCCCCACCTAGGGCAATGGAAGAACGTATGTTCTGCGCTGTCCACCTCTCCACAGTACACGCACTCGTCGTCCGGAGTCTTTCCGATGCCATAAGTATACTCACGAAAGCATCCGTGCCCCGTGAGAAACTGGGTCAGAAAATAATCGGTCTCCCCGTGCTTTCTGTCCACCCATGTTTTTATGTTGGGTATCAACTTGTAAGTCCATCTGCCCTTGCTACTATCTCGCCATCTATCTTGCCATTCTGTCATGGTGATCTCTTCTGCCTCCTGTCGCGCGATACCCTTCGATTGTGTCGGTGCTTGAGCCACTTTCATGGCCTGTCTGACAATAAGGTCCATTGGGGGGGTTTCAGCGATCACCAGGATAGCATCAGTTGAAGTAGTGCGGTATGCCCTGCAGATGCGCAGAGCCGCCTGTCGTTGTACCCTCGTGTGTATGTTCCGGACTTTTGCGATGTTCATAGTATGACCCTACACAGGCGCGGCGTACATTATGATGGATCTAGCCACTGAGCATATTAGTTTGCGTTTGTGCTGGTCTGGGCCGCCTATGTTGGGCATTAGTCGTGCAAGGGCCATCATGGCATTTCTTGCCCTTTCGGCCGTGTTTCTGATGTGTGGGACGAAGGTGAGCTTACTGTCTAGCCACACTCCCAAGTACTTGATCTCGGTTTTAGGTGAGATAATTCTGCCCATGATGTTCAGGTTTCTACTTGGGACAGTTCTTCTGGAGGTAAGGATGACAGCCTCGGTCTTATCTTCACATAATTCCAGTTGGTTGTCTCTGAGCCAACTCCTTATACCTACTATTGACTGGTTTATTTTGTACTCACCTTCGTCTATGTTCTTGGCAAGCGCCACCAGAGCGACGTCGTCCGCGTATCCGATTAAAGTCACTCCTTTGGGTTGAGGAAGATTCAGCAATCCGTCATAGAGGATGTTCCACAAGGTTGGCCCTAGAACGGAGCCCTGCGGAACCCCACAAGACATGCTAAAATTCTCCCTTCTTCCTTCCGCCTCCACTATTACTGTCCTGTCCTTAAAGTATTCCATAATCAGATTGACGATATATGGTGAGGTGCCTCTCTTCTTCAGCTCCTTTATGATGGCCGGCCATGAGGCCGAGTTGAAAGCATTTTTGACGTCTAATGTGACCACTATGCCGATATCTCTATGTCTTATGCTTCTTTTATAAAGGGCAGGTCTGATTGTGTCTAGGGCTTTCATTACTGCTGTTGTAGTGGACCTACCTTTTCTAAAACCGAACTGCCTAACGCTCAGTGTTTCGCTCAGATTTAGGTCTTCATGTAGTCTAGCCAGGATGACGTGCTCTAAGAGTTTGCCCCCTGAGTTTAACAGACATAGTGGTCTGAACTTTTGCTCCTCATTGTTGTTCTTTTTGGGTTTCTCCATTAACACTAGTATTGCCGTCTTCCACGGGCGAGGGAAAACTCCGTCCGTTAGTGCATTTGCTAGGGGTTTGAGGAGTAGTTCTGGTTCTTTTGTTGCGATCAGTTTAATGATGTCAGCTGGTATGCCATTCATACCAGGGGCTTTGTTTGACTTGAGTTTACTGGCCGCAGTCGTAATTTCATTGATTGTCAAATTCGGAACTACTCTCTCGCTGTGGTGTGTCTTATTCCAGGTGTTAAATGGTCTGGTAGGGAACAGTTCTTGGGCTACTTCTAGGGATTTTGATATCGTTAAAGCTCTATGCGTACTCGTTACCTTCAATCTCCTCGTCGCGATTCTATAGCCATCGCCCCAACAGTCTGAGTTAATATCGTCGCAGAGCTTCCTCCAGCAGTTCCTTTTAGACTTGTTTATTGCTATTCTAAGTTTCTTTTTGTGCTCGGAGTAGTTTTCTCTGTCTAAGTTTGCTCTAGTTGTATCTTTCCGGTTGTTCCTAGTCATTTTCCTCCTTAGGGCGAGGCAGGATCCTCTGAGCGTGGCAATCTCGTCGTTCCACCAGTATGCTGGTTTCCTGTGGTTTGTGTGGGTTTTTTTCTTTGGCATTGATGCGTTGCAGAGTTCTGTCAGTAGCTGGTCTAGTTGTTCCGCGGACTCTGGGGGAGGTCTTCGTGTGGCTGTGGCAATCGCCTTGTCAAGCTTCTCTTGGTTCAGCCTCTTAACATTCCAGCTTGATCTGACTTCGTCGCTGTGAGTGGTACGTATGCCATTCTCTACCTCAAAGTAAATGTACTTGTGGTCACTCAAGGATTCTGATTCCAGCACACTCCATGCACGAATTTTGGTGTTGCCTTTGCCCCTTGACATAGTCAAGTCTACAATCGAGGAGGCTCCCTCTCTCGCGAAAGTGGGGTCTTCGCCAACGTTTTGGAGGACCAGGTTGTGTGTTGCCATCCATTCCAGTACCATGTTGCCCTTGATGTTGGTGGTGCGCATACCCCAGTCTGTTGCCCAGGCGTTGAAGTCGCCTGCGATAATAGTGTCTTTCAGGGATCTGTCCAGAAGACTGCCAAGGGCGTCCAGTGACTGGTTGAAGACCTCTAGGGTAATGCTAGGTGCAAAGTAGCAACTGATGATGATGTAATCTTGAAGTTCCACCCAAACGAAGCCCTCACCTGACCCGAAATTCAGGCTTGCTATTTCACGGTTTCTCATCCTCAGTGCAGCATCTTTTTTCTGGTCCACTTGCCAGGGTGTGCCACTTACAATCTTATGGTTCGGTTCGGAGATCAGGATAATGTCTGCGTCAAGATTGTCCGCCGTTATGTTTAAAAGGTCGTGGGCTGCGCGACACCTGTTCATGTTTAATTGTAGAAACCTTAGAGGTCCGGTGTTACTGTGGTTGTCTGGGTTATGAATGTGTGTTTGGCGCATTATAATACTGATATTTACAAATGTAGGCTCCGTTTAATGGTCTGGGGGGTAGTCCCCTTCCTCCGGTTTTTGGAGTGCTTCTAACTGCGTCTGAGTTCTTTCTGAGAAGCGCATTTCCCTTCTTTTATACGAGATTGCTCTTCGAAAAGCCGGGCAGCTCGCAGAGCCCGCCTTGTGGCCTTCCACCTCGCAGAGGGGGCAGGCTGGGGTGCCTCCCGCACAGGATTTAGCATCGTGTCCCTCTCTTCCGCATTTAAAGCAGAGACTTTGCCTACTGGGTCCATTGCACTCCGCGTAGATGTGGTCGTACGCCCAGCATTTTCCGCATCGGGGGACGTGTATCCTTTTCTCCATTCTTCCCCTTGACAGGCCGACCCGTATATAAGGTTGCTCTAAAAGTTTGTCTACTTTCTGGGCATCTAGAGTAATGGTCACAGCCTGCGTGTTTCCCGCGTTTGGTCTCATACTGCTAATTTTGAATTCTTCTTCCTCTAATGAGCCAATGATACTCCTTACTTCATGCACGACTTCCTCTCTG
Source organism: Pissodes strobi (assembly GCA_016904865.1). Classification (NCBI taxonomy): domain Eukaryota; kingdom Metazoa; phylum Arthropoda; class Insecta; order Coleoptera; family Curculionidae; genus Pissodes; species Pissodes strobi. The sequence continues at coordinate 36,764 of JAEQML010044772.1, read as the reverse complement.
GTAGCCGTAATGTCCAGACCCCTGATGTGCACTGACTCTTGCTTTTCTCCTAGCGTCGTAACTCTAATGTTACCATTATCGTTAGTAATAGCCTCTCTTATTTTTTGCGCCGCCGAGCGGTTCTTGTCCATAGTGATAAGAACTCTATCGTCTTTGGTTCTTCTGATGGACCTGATGATCTGGGATGCCTCGTTGTTTCTAAGCTTCTCTTTTATTTCTCTGACGGTGTCTTCAAAGTTTTTTCCGTCCTGTTTTACTGTTAGCGCAGGAAGTCTCTCGCGTTCCCTGCCCGAGTTTGCGAGTGTTTTTTGCTGTTTTCTGGTGGTGTAAATTATAACCTGGGTGTGTCCCCCGTGGAAAATTGCCTCTACCATTTTCCTGAACCTTTCTACACTGCATCTTTCTAGGTGGTGTAGAGCCACCCACTCATCCTCCTTTGTTTCGTCTCTCAGCCTAATTAGACTGTCCCATACTTCCTCCTCGCTACCTCCTTGCATGATTTTTATGACCTTCTGTATTGCCAGTGTGTCATCTTTCCGTTTCCACTTTGACATCTGCTCCAGTACCGCGAAATCTTCCACTGTCTCGATTAGTTCAGGGAATCTGTTTCTGTAGAGCAGTTGGATGCCCTTGTCCATTTTGGCATCAGTGGGTTCCACCAAAACAACCTTTACTGTGGTGGCCTTGGACGTCAGAGGGTTTCCCACCTGAATTTCGGTTTTGTGGTAGAGCTCTTCTACCCATATTTTCTGCTCTGTATCCAGCCATTTTACGTATGTGTCTATGCCTTCCAGTGTTTTGCATGTGTTGTCCTTGAGGTTATTCCATGGGCCTGTTTGCGTGTGTGACTCTCTTACCGAGGGTCGTCTCGAGCCACAGGTTGGGCACGTCTGTGATGTCACTGCTTCTGGATCGTGTGTTGTCATCGTCTCCACACTTGGGGGCGTCTGGGTCGTGGCCTCTTTTCTATTTACTTTTAGGGAGTGCAGCCTTATATCGGGTATTGTCTCTATCTCGTGCTTGTGCTGTTCTAGCCAGCCGGTGATTTTGGCCCTCTTAATATATTGACCTGTCTCCTGAGCCTCTTCGACAGTTCTTTGATTTCTCTCTTGGTGTTCTGTTCGATCCTCCCTTCCAGTTCAGTTACTTGCTTTACCACGATATCCAGGGCATCCCTAAGGGCCTGGTATGACGGGTCAATCTTCCTCTTTCGAGGTCCTCCTTTGTCGCTTCTTGGTGATAGCTCGTCCAGCTTCCTCTTCCTTTTTCCTCCATCCTCATCGTCGTCTCTAACGGTGATCACATCGGACAGAGAGCTCCCCCCGGGAGGAGTCCGCGCTATCGAGTCCCTCCTTGCAAAAGCGGACTGGTCGCTTGTACTGTTGGTCTCTGTGCCAGTAGTAATTCTCTCCACCTCAGCCTGGTTTGCCGCTGTAGGTGCAGGTAACTCCGATGGTTGATTGCCCCCCCCAGAATCCGTGGGGCAGCCCTCTAAAGAGGGGCGGGATTCCCCGGCGTTGCCGGAACCCGCCCGGGGTATGTATTTTAATGTTGAATCTTCCATCTTTGTTGTTTGCGGTTTTGGGTGTCCTTCCCTTGGGGATGTTGGGGGAAAATTTGGGAAAGCCCCTAGCCCTCGGATACCCTAATAGCGTCGGGGTGGGAGTGTGTGGGGAGTAGGGAGGGGTTGGATTCACCCTGGGATTTGGGTGCTGTCCCAGCTAGGGTACCTCGGGATTGCCACACCCGTGCCTGCAGTGCAGGCCCCTGAGGGAAGTTGAAGATAATAGAGACCCCTAGCCCTCGTTGCCTAATAGCGTCGGGGCCGGAAGCAGCAAGAGTCGACCAAGAGAGGTCTAGATAGGAAAGAGAGTGGTGAAAGAAGAGGTGGACTCTGTGCCCAGACTCAACTCAACCTAACCCAAACCAGCCCCAAACCAGCCCAAACTAACCCAAATTAATGCAAACTAACCCAAATTAACCGTAATTAACCAAAGTAATTGTCAGGTTAAGCAAAGATAATCGAAACTAACTTTAACTAGCCAAACAAGCGCATTGAGACGAGCGCGCTACCGAAACTAACCCAAACTAACCCAAAACTAACCCAAACTAAACAAAGTAAAGTCAAGCGCGCTACGCGCGCTTTTCTTCCGTATTCCAGATTAAGCAAAAATAATCGAAACTAAGTTTAACTAGCCAAACAAGCGCATTGTGACGAGCGCGCTACCCAAACTAATCCAAACTAACCCAAACTAACGCAAACTAACCCAAACTAACCGTAATTAACCAAAGTAAAGACAAGCGCGTTACGCGCTCGTCTTCCGTATTCCAGATTAAGCAAAAATAATCGAAACTAACTTTAACTAGCCAAACAAGCGCATTGAAACGAGCGCGCTACCAAAACTAACCCAAACTAACCCAAAACTAACCCAAACTAAACAAAGTAAAGTCAAGCGCGCTACGCGCGCTTTTCTTCCGTATTCCAGATTAAGCAAAAATAATCCAAACCAACTTTAACTAGTCAAACAAACGCATTGAGACGAGCGCGCTACCCAAACTAACCCAAACGAACGCAAACTAAACCAAACTAACCCACGCTAACCTAAACTTAACCCGCCCTTGACCCAAACTAACCCAAACAAATCTAACAATGAATTTAGTCGTAGCAAAATATCGGCCCCTAAAAGGAGCCCCTAGGGTCCAAAATATTTTTAACGGTTTAAGGGGCGCCCGCCGAACATTCCTGCCGAACGTCAACCCTTTCGGACGTCAAATCGCCTTTTTTTCTTTCGTACACCCTCGCCCCTAGGAGCCTCGACTTTCTAATGTCCAGATTCGGTCGTCTCATCACCGAAAACCCTCGACGGCTGATTTTTATCGAACTCGGACTTGCCTAAAGACGAGTTCTATTTCGAGTTCACGTTCCCCAATACAAATAATTTCAGATCCCAGAAAAACTAAAATTTTCAGACGAACTTTACATTTTATCGAATACCTACCTTATTTGAACTCCTATCGAAAAACTGTATTGGAACTTTTTAATGGACCTTAAAACGACGCAAATACTGGCGCAAACCGATTTGAGATAACTCTTCTTGTTACCGAGAAAAAGGCAAAAATATGAAAGTCACGTTTGGTCAATTTAAACAAAAAACGAAACGTCGTACAAACTGGATACGACACATTATAGCACCCGACGAGACCCATATTTTTCACATTTAAAGTTTACCTCTAACTGTTACCGTTTTCGAATTATAGCCGATTTTCTGAAGATCTTGATTTTTTAAAAATTTTCGATTTTTTTTTTGAAAATACCCGTTTTCATGGCGGAATCGATTAAAGGGGTCAATTTACAAGTCATTAACGTAAAAATTAAATTTTTAAAAATCCTACACGTCGTCCAAAATGGCGATTTTCCGTTTTCGAAATCGATGGGGCCCGATTACGGGAAATGGGTTCGTCGGATCGAAAATCACGCAGAATACTTTTTTAAAGTCAAATACGTGAAGGTGCTTTTTGGAGAGTGTCGTTCGCCCATCACCAAAATTCGACCTCGTCCGGCTCCTATCGCGGAACCAATTTGCGGTAGGTTCCCGCTGACGTCAGATTCGAGCTCGGCATTGTCGAAAACCCTCCCAACCCGAATTTGAATCCATTCGGACGTCAAATCGCCTCGGCCCCTAAACGGGCCCCTAGGTCCCAAAAATGTTTTTTTCTCGTATAGGACCGCCCGCCGAACAAAATTGACCAAAACTATGATTTTGGACGTGGCAAAAGATCGGCCCCCTAAATGGAGCCCCTAGGTTCCAAAATGTTTTTTTTTGTGTATAGGACCGCCCGTCGAGCAAAATTGAACAAAATTATGATTTTAAACGTCGCAAAATATCGGCCCCTAAATGGAGCCCCAGGTTCCAAAAAATTTTTAACGGTTTAAGGAGCGCTCGCCGAACATCAACCCTTTCGGGCGTCAAATCGCCTTTTTCTCTTTCGCACAGTCTCGCCCCTAGGGGCCTTGACTTTCTAATGTCCAGATTCGGTCGTCTCATCACCGAAAACCCCCGACGGCTGATTTTCGTCGAACTCGTACTTGCCTAATTCTTTCGCTCGGAAATTTTCGGAGCTCCTCCTATGTGTTCCCCAGACTCGAACTGGTGCACTCTTGTCATCTGTCGTGACTGTTTGACAGACGTTGCCAGGGGCGGAATAAGGCGGGCGAAATTCTGCGTGAAAGTATCTGTAAAACAGGGATATCTCAGCCACATGTCTGCGGTAATCCAGACTATCCAGATTCCGGGTCAACTCCGGGTCGCCTATGAAGTGTACAGCTCTCTTCTGAATGGAATCCAGCAGCTTTAGGGTGTACTTTGGTGCGTCACCCCAGATATGTGAGCAATATTCTAAGCACGGTCTTATTTGCGCTTTGTAGAGCAAGAGCAACTGCTGCGGTGTATACAGTTTTTTGTTGCGAAATAGCTCACTAAGTTTCTGGGAGGCTAATTTTGCGATGTTAGCAACGTGGTCGCTAGGACATATTTCTATTGACCGAGACACCCAGCAGTCCGATTGACGAGGATGAAGGAATGGTCGATCTTGTCATAATGATGTCAGGGTCCGCCGTATTGGCCCTCTTGGTAAACGTGGCTGCTTGGGTCTTTGCTGCATTGAACTGGACAAAATTTCTGTCTCCCCAAGTTTAAACTTTCTCCAGGTCTTGAATAATTGCTGTAATCTGCTCCTGTCTGCGGTGATAAGTCTCAGTCGCTGTTAAAGGCTTTTCTGATCTAAATTTGGAGAGAAGGGTACTGTCATCTGCAGAAGATTAGCAAGATTATTTGCTTCGGTCAGCAGGTCATTAATATAGATGAGGAACATAGTCGGTGAACGTATTGCACCATGAGGCACGCCCGCCTTAATGGTGAATGTGTCTGAGATGTGTCCATCAACTGCAACGTCCAGAGATCGGTTCTTAAGGAAACTGGCAAGCCAGCTGCAGAGAGAGGCTGGCAGTCGGAACGACGGCAGTTTGTTGAGCAACCCGTCATGCCAAACTCTATCGAATGCCTTCGAAATATCCAACGCAATCGCTCGAGACTCTCCGTAGTTCTCAATTGCCCCACTCCATATATGAGTGACATAGGCCAATATATCTCCTGTCGATCTCTGTTTGCGAACGTCGTATTGATTATCGCTGACTATTTTGTGGTTCTTGAGGTACTTGAGTCGTTGCTGATAATATATTTAACAATTTTATGCGCATCTACATTTCGAACGTCTCTACCTGACATGGCATAGTGTTTCATCAATCATAGCTTTAGCTTCAGACCAAGACCTTCTATACAGAATTTTATTCTCCACTTTATAAGTGATGTTATTGCTTTCTCTATAGTAGTCTTTATTTTATATGAGCTTTCGTTGTTTGTGTTAATAACTGTTTCTAGGTGAATATAATTATTGTTATGTTTTGCAAGTTGGTGGCTATTGTCACTGGCATCATCGGCATATAATATTCATCGAAATTCCATTACTTTTTCTCTCATATTATATTAGTGCGTTTTTCATAATTTTCTCTGAATACAGGTAAAAAAATGTCGATGACGTCACCCATTAATGTCTGACTCACCTTGTCAGGTCGATTTCATATGAGGTACTTACTGTAATCCTGCAACAGCATTTTGATCATAGTATAGATTAGCAATAATTCTGATATTCGTTACATCTTTGTTTTTAATTTTTATTATTTGTATGTGCTGATGTTATGTCTTTTCTTACCGAAATCTTTATTGTGATCTGTGAAACATTTTTGTAGGTAAAAAAAATTTCAGAGTGTGACTCTTTAGGCTTTTTCCACGATAATAAAAATAAAGTTGAAGTAATTTTTTTTTCTTTTCTATAAATTGTGTTTTATAGGTCCAGTACTAAATGTATCTGCTGTTCTTTTATCAGTGTAAATATTTCAGTAGGCATTTCGCCGATGTTTTCCTATTTTGTAATGGCGTGAAAGACTTCTTGGTTAGTTACTTCTGATACATTTTTTCCGCATTTTCAGCTTCAGCTCTGTATTTTTCTAATGTTTGCAATTTATTTAAATATCTTGGTTGGCTGCCTTTTCGTAGTTAGTTTAACCTATTTTCGTATATTGAAGCTGTCAGGTTTTGTTTGTAGCATTTCTTTTTCTTCAAAATTCTCTATTTTGGCCCTCTTTTTGCATTACGAATTTGTTCTCGGACTTACATTCATTGTTTTTTTTAAGTTCTGTCTTTTGTTCATGAGGCAAAGCATTTCTCACTCGTCCTTGGTTTTTCCTCTGGATCTGTCTGGTAAGTATTGTCTTACTCGGTATAATAATAGCGACCATTTCTTCTTTATGTTGTTTAGGGATGTGGGCTCTTTCAGTTCTATAATTCTCAAGGTCTTGCTTATAGTAGAAGAGCCAGCGGCCAAATCGACTAAGGCGTTTTAACAAGGCTAGAAATTTGTTAACATATGATTAAATAGTACTTAATGGGAATGGTAATGTCCTGTCACGCCATAACGTGTTGCGTCACTAATAAATAAATTTTTCAAAATGCGATAAAAAACAAAAAATTATGTTGCTTCCACAAAGCTATAATTATTTTAATATGTTCTATAATTCTTACCTCTGAAATTAAAAAAACAATGGACAGGCGATTTCGATGGTTGCATCTCCGTGCCAGGCGGGCATACACTCTCTATATTTTATGTATTTATTATGGTGCTTTTACAAAGCTATATTTTATAGGGGATGCTCATGCATCTATTCTAAGGAACTATGTAAAAGGACAGGCGATTCTGCTGGTTGCAAGTGACTGCCAGGCGAGCATATTATACAGCAGCGTGCAAGGCAAGAAGCGTTTATCGATTGTTTGGGTAAAATACATTTGTTTGAAAAAGAAAAGGAGATAAATCTTTATTTACATTTGTGAAGTACTTATCATTCGCATTCAATATTTAACATGTTGCTAATAATGAAACATTAAAAAATTATATAATTTATTAATCTTCGTCGATGTACATCTTTTGAAGAACTAGGTTGGTCTTCAGCCTCTGGTTCGTTATCTGCAAAAATCAAACACGTTATTTTCATAAATATCAGTTCTGTGATTTCGTTAAAAAAAATTGCAAAATTATTATTATTGTACATTTCAAATAAGTTTACCTGAATCATCGTCGGAGGTAGTAGGTTGCTCAAATAGAGCGTCGTACACAGACAACGGAACGATCTCTCCCTCATGCCAGTCGAAATTATATCTCCCGTCTATAAGAGTCTATCCATTAGTCGGTGGTGATAAAGTTGAGGGGACTTTCGCGTGTGCATTTCGCCAGATACTTGTTATGTGTTGAGTTCTTCTTAAATGCTTTCGTAATTCTGCTTTACATGGCGGTAAATTTGAGGGATCACAGTTTATGAGCTTTTTTTTAACGGCTCATGAATTTTTTTGGGCTTATAAGTTGCGATAAATTTCTCGTATAGGGTTAAATTTACATCGGCTGTTGTGTTTTTATAAAGCGCACAAACAAACTCTTTTAGAATGTTGAAAATGTCAGTGCATTGCTCCATACTCTGCGCATTACCAAGTTCATTTAACGCTTTTTGGAATTTACGGGTTTTCTGGAGTATCTGGTATGGCTTTTTTTTCCTCGCTTAAAGAAGGAGGGATTGAAATCACAACCCGTTAGGGCGTGGAAGCCCGGTTAACTTTGGCATAATTATAGTCCTAGTTCAATGTGTAACTGTGATATAATAATATACTGCTTTTTATTTCCCACAGTATGCTCCATAAAAATACGTAAAGTTTTATTACACAGGTGGTCCATATTGCCCAGCATTATGATCAATATGTCGGTATCGGATGCTTTTATTAAAACATTCGATTCGCCACCGTCTTTAATATTGCAAATGTTATATATACTAATCGGGTATCAGTCTCTTCGTGGGCCATGCATGACAAATTGTCATTAATTCTCGAAATAACGGAGTTATTTTGAACAGTATAGGTGTTACAGTATTTGTAACATAGATTGATCTTTGTTTTTCCAATGAACGGTGCTATTTCATCGGTACCCCAGTGACAAATTAAGAATTCAACGAGCGCTTCCTTAAATTTGATATACCGTAATTCTTTATTAAAATCCACTGGCCTAACTTGCTCTGGTCCAGTTATTTTGTAATTTGTAAATCAGTCCTCATGTCTATGACTACACTCATAATTCTTTATTGATGGCGTGGCTTAGTGGTCAAAAACTACGTCAATCCGCGATGCCTTTGATGCTGTTAACGTTGCCATGATTTGTTTGGATATGTTTCCGAATGTTTTTGGAATATTTTTTATCGTGTGCAAAAGAAAGAATCCATCGACTACAACTATATCAAAATGTCTTGGCGTACAAATGTTTGATACATTTGATTGTATGAGGAACAATTGCCGACTTCTGCGTTTTATGTATAGTTCCATCTACATGACAAAACGACAAGGAAATAGGTGTGAGTGAATATGAAAGAATTTTTTCCAAATCGACTTTATGCTCTAGCGAGACTGCTAGTAGTCGGCCGAACAAATCACGTTGACAACGGATCTCTGCTACTTAGCCACCCACTTGTACTTTGGTCTTGGTAGTGTCGGCATCAAAATTCAATATTTTGACTGTTTTAATGGGATTTTCAAATCTTGCGGTGTTAGTGGCACATTCTTCGCGTAACTTCTGACCTGCTGTTTCAAAGTTTAATAAGAAATCTTCAGCTGGTGAAGCTGCTTTACCACTATAGCAATGTTGTATAGGTGCTGCCCCTGTAAGTTATTATTAAAGGGATTCATGAATCGCTCAAAGGTCCTTTTAAATGCATGAAGTTGTTCGCTATTTTTTCTTATAGCGTTGCGTTCCAGGTCGGCGGTGATATCGTTATGTCTAGTTAAATCAGTAGCATATACGATATCACGGTTGTTCGAGCTCCATGACTCTTAGCCCACCGCTGTCGAGCTGAGATGGAGTTAGTGAAATGGCTGATTCCAGTCAACCTTCTTTCTGCATCGGCGTTTATCGTTTGCTCTAGTATGAGGTCAATCGGGTGCCTAGAGAACGATTTATTGTTTCGTTGAATGCCAAGAAATACGGCGTTCATAGATATTTCTAATTCCGGATGAGTGACGGGTAGTTTTAATAAACTGTCGTGGTAGTAAATTAGCCTGCGGGTGTAATTGGGTTGATTTGTGACAAAAAACAAATTAGCAATTTTCGGCAAAATGTATTTGAATAAAGCAAAATCATCCGTTCTAATACTACGACTGAATAATGGATAATAATTTACGAAATCTATCTACATTATATAGAATTGCACTGTTTTCCCGAAATCGCCCTTCCTGCACAGATCTTTATAATATTTGCAAGTTCCGGATTGTGCAATATATCAGGCCCTTTCTCTATTTACTTTCTCCAATTCTTATGTAACTTTTCTGATATTGTAAGGTCCACGTCATTTCGCCATTGCATTGCTCCAAATGTAAATTTTCCAGTCCAACTGCCAGCAAAAGGCTTTTGCATCGGTTAAAATGCTTCCCTTCTAGAAATCCATTCACAGATCCATTTGCAATGATTCCGCTGTCTACAGCAACTGTAATTAAACCACAGTCGGATATGAATTTCCAATCGCTTTAAATAAAGGAAGCATAATATGGAATGGACCAAGGTGTATAAATAAATTATCATATAAGGGTTTTTCCACTGATTGTACTTGTAAAGCTACTTTTGCAATGGCTAGATCGTAAGTTATTTCCATATAAGGTTTTCCAAGTTCTTCGGCGATTGCTTGACTCTGCTTCATTGTCTGAATTACTACGGCAGGGCTTGTTGGTGATTCATTTATAGGCGCTAAATAGGAAATTTTCTGTTTTGTACAATTTTTATCCGTTACTAACCTGTGATTGAACCCAGCCCATATAGGTGTGTTCGGTATCCTTAAGAAGTGACAAATCGTCCATCGACATCGATTTCTTTTATTTGTAGTAATGTTTCTGGAGTTGTGAGACGGCGTTTATCCGTTGTCGATGTTAAATGTTCCACCATGCGTGTTTTTGGCATAAACAATCATTTCAGGTATAATTGCGTCAAAGCATCTTATTCTCTTTCTTCCTACGGTTGAAAAACTTCTACGATCACCAGTGTTGTCGTCGTCCGTTGCATCTGCATACACGGTTTGGTAAATAATACCGACAGTGTCGTGTAGCGTGTCTTTGCCACTGGATGTATCGACGCGACGCACAGTGGGTTCTGGGAGGAAAAAATGTACATTTTTCTTTTTCATTATATAAACTAATTCTTTTTCTGTTTCTCTTCTTAGATAACTATTTTAGTTAGTTTTAGCTCGTATGCCCAAATTTTATGCCCGATGACATGGAAATATATTTTTTAAATCAAATTGATACCGAATTTTTAAACAAGATAGAAAATTATAACAATTTTATCCTGTCAGCTTTTGCTATATCAAATAACTTGCTTAGTTTCAACTTTTTTACTAAACAAGCAGGGACTTATAAATATTAATTTATTTAATTTTTATGTAACGATTTTAAACCTTAAATCTTGCAAATCTAAACACAAAGTAACTTTTTGTTACATTTCATAAATTTTAATTAATTTAACTACTAGCCACATGTACCCACATCTTCTTATCAATTTATTTTTTTAGTATGTACTTTGGCCAAAGTAATAAAGCAAAAATCATCTGTGGATATTTGCGGGTAAAGCTTAGTTGGCGATGATTCTACATACAGGGTGTGCACCGATTGTATGTTCCAAGAGGTGAAGAAAAATATCATAGTTATATGCCAAAAAATCCTTTATTTCCAGCATACCGGGTGTTAGAAATATATGAATTTTTAACACCCGGTACGCTGGAAATAAAGGATTTTTTGGCATATAACTATGATATTTTTCTTCACCTCTTGGAACATACAATCGGATAGTTAAGTTGAATTTCTGATTTTCAGACATCGCCTACTTCGAAGAAATTATCGAGACACTGACTATTTAAAATTAATGTTGAATTATCTCGAAAACGGTGCGTCAGTTCATAACAAGACAAAAGTACCTTTTTTATGTAAAAATAATAGTACTTTCGACTTAAGGGCTGAAAGGTAAAAAAATCTCAATAACGGAAAAGTTGGGGCAAAATTTACATTGAAGCCCCCCATACGTTACGCCCCTGAATTATTTTTTTTTATTTGAAACAAAATCCTGTTAACACTTTTAATTTTATGAGAGTATAGGTACCAAATTTCGTTAATTTATTCAACACCGTTTCAAAGATATTGCGGAAAAACCATCTTCAGGAAAGCCCATTTAGGGGGCTGTAGCCCCCTTAGGATTCACTTTTCGATATAGGTTTATTAAGCAAACTGGACTTATTTTTAGCTGATCTATCAGCCCTAGAAGTTTGTGTAGATTTTTTTGAAATACCCGGTATATGCGGAATATTATCATTTATACGCTTCTTCTAAAAAAGTTTGCATTCCTCCCGCCCCCGGCATAAAATTTAGTTATCATTTCTATTACAAATATGAAAAATAACCAAAACCAAAGTTATGAAGCATTTTTAGATACTTAAAGAATTTTTCCCGGAAAATGCCTATTTTTACCCAGTGTGCGACGCGTAGCGATCGAAATTGTCGAACGCGACCCCCGTTAATTATCTAACTTGATCGTAAAATATCTTCGGGACAGGTACCAAAAGGATTCACCGATGCAAAGGTCGCTTCCGTTTCCAGTTCTTCGATAACATGATAGCTGCAACAGTGCTCATACCTGTTAACGATCTCTACTACTTTGCGACTACATGTTATGCTTGTTAGTGTGATTCCCAACGTAATGTGTTTTCTAGTTGTAATTCTTCCATTTGCAACGTTGTATATTAGATCATCTGCCAATGAGACAACTCTACATTTGAATAAAACTCAGTTACATCACGAGGTATGGTGCATTCTCCTTTCATTAAGTCTGCCGTCTTCAATTCTTCCGGCAATGGCTTCTTCTCTATTTCTAATATTTTCTATCGGAGGATTAATGCTACTTTTTGTAAAATTTCCGAGGCTTCCAACTCGCAACACAAGTGGTAGTCAATGGGAAATCCTTAGGCTGTACATATTTTTTACACCCTATTTTTACTACGGCGATATCCTGGTGGAGAGTTTCCATTAACTTCTGTTTCTATTAACTTCACTCAAATGTTGAGTGCTAAGCGTATTGTCATATCGGTTTCCATCATCTTCGGCTATTTTTTTGAAGGTTGCCACATAATAGTTGCATAAATACTTCAATGTAAAACATCTTTTCTGTTCAATAATATTTTCATTGATGAAATTGGCTATTTCTGCAAATGTTTGCTGATGGTATTCTCTAACAATATGATAAGATGTTTTTGGTATTTGCTCATGTTCCTGCTTTAATTGATTTAATAAACCAATGCGACACATATTATGATAATGGATGGTTTCAGATAAAATTTTCCTTAATTTTCCAATTGTTGAACTATGTTTAGTTATGAATTTTAGACTCCTTATAAATGCGTATTTCGTAGTGTGATGTAGAGGCTGGTACTGCTTTTCACATATTTTTACCTTTTTATCACAAATGATACATAGCGACGTAGACGGTACTATTTCGACATTGTCCGTAACATGGCCATCTTCGGTGATTACTGTTTCTAAGGTAGGAATGTCATCGTCACGAAACGGCACTGCATCGGATGCTTCAGCATTTCCTAATTCTTCGCTAGTGGAGGCCATATTTTCAGCTGGCGCTGTGAAACAAAACAAATATATTCTTCACTGGTCCAGATTATTCCAATAATGAAGAAACCCGACTGCGTAATACAACAATTTTCCAGAACTATAACACGTAAACATAGTTTATTCAGCCCTTTCCCTACATGAGAAGAAACAGATCACGACGATTCCGATCGAACAGTGATCTGTTTTTTCTCGTGTAGGGAAAGGGCTGAATAAACTATGTTTGTTGAAACTCAACCTCCATTCTCTCTTTGGTGGACACGTATAATAATAAACGACCTGATCTATGTACCTAATAATGCACTGAAACATTCAATAAATTTACTTACTTGAGGAGACTGATGATTTCAGGGCATGAAACTCTTACCCTTCTCTATATTTTTTCGACACTGCTAAGAAACATTTATAGCAATCAACGTGGTATCCGTTTGTATCACCTATTTCTGCTGGCAACACTATGTCTTTGTATTTTAGGTTGTATTTTCTTCTAATATTCAAGATATTACGGCTGTGTGATAGTGTTTTGCCCGTAAACATTACTACATGTTTTGAAGTGTTTTTATTACAAATTACACAAATAAAGTTCGACCATTAATTCCACAACATATACCAATATTACGAACGCTTTTTATTCACCAGATTTAGTTACTGCACGAAATACACACATAATAATCGGAATAGAGTCTGAAAAGTGATCACTGAGTGTTTAAGATAGACATAAAATGCATTTGAAACGCATGACACACAACTAATGTTTAAAAGATTTGATAGGAATGACATTAACAATATTTTCCTAGTTAATTATACTTTTAAACATGACGCAAGCCTACTTGATAAAATCTAAGTTGTGTGTCATGCGTTTTTACGGAATTTTTTACGGAAGATGATTGATAAAAACCCCGAAATTCCAAATTGGAAACTGTTGTAAAATCACGTGGAAATATTCAGTATATTTTTAACCAATTTATAATTTAGCTCGCATGGCAGTCGCCTGCAACCAACCTGTTGTTTTACATAGTTTCTTAAAATAGATGAATAAACATCCCCTATAAATTATAGCTTTGTAAAACCACCATAAAAAATACATAAAATATAGGGAGTGTATGCCCGCCTGGCACGGAGATGCAACCATCGAAATCGCCTGTCCATTGTTTTTTAATTTCAGAGGGAAGAATTATAGAACATATTAAAATTATAGCTTTGTGGAAGCAACATAATTTTTTGTTTTTTTTTTATATTTTGAAAAATTAACTTATCAGTGACGCAACACGTTATGGCGTGACAGGTCATTACCATTCCCATTAAGTACTATTTAATTATCTGTTAACAAATTTCTAGCCTTGTTAACACACCTTAGTCGATTGGGCTGCTAGCTCTTAGACTATTATGTTACCTTATAGCTTTTGTTTTTAATGTTGGTTATTAAGTTGTGATATGCATATTCTCTTACTTTTTTATATAACTACTTTACTGCTTCTGGTGATTACCAACTACAGAGACGACGTTTTGATGATTCGTAGAAGGTATTCATTACAGCTAGATGTTCATCTTAGCCAAATTTGTAAAAATCGGTTCTATTTGATTTTTAGCGTCATAGCCGTATTTCTCAACGTACTTGCCACATTTCCTTTTACCAATCTTGGTATTAAACTTGTTAACGAATCTGAATTATAAAAGATGTTATTCGTACCTTAATGTACAGAGTCTTTCCTTATATTTAGACAGCGCCTACTGGGCTTATTATAAAATATAGAAGAAAACTTTCAATACAAAAGTTGTAGAATTTATCCTAAATCGCCAAAAAATGTTAGGTAAAAAAACAAATGAATATCGCAAAGTAAGTAAAAAATACTAACTTGGTAATTTTTTAATGGAATACCCTGTATATTTTTATATATTTGGATTGCTCGAAAAAGTCTAGACATATTTCATGAATAATGTCCTATACCTATCTCTACGGTTTTTGAAATATTGACAGTTGAAAATCGACCATTTCCCAAGTTTGACAGCTTGTAAAATCTAAACGGCTAAAGATGGAACAAAACAGTATGCACTTTCCTATATTGGTTTTTCATAAGCTATCGTATGACACTAACTTTTTATTTAACCAGAGGTTAAATTTATCCGGGATTTTTTAACCTCTGGTTAAATCTAAAGTTAGTGTCATACGATCGTTTATGAAAAACCAATATAGGAAAGTGCAAACCGTTTTGTTCTATCTTTAGCCGTTTAGATTTTATAAGCTGCCAAACTTGGTAAATGGTCGATTTTCAACTGTCAATATTTCAAAAACCGTTAGAGATAGGTATAGGACATTATTCATGAAATATGTCTAGACTTTTTCGAGCAATCCAAATATGTAAAAATATACAGGGTGTTCCATTAAAAAATTACCAAGTTAGTATTTTTTACTTACTTTGCGATATTCATTTGTTTTTTTACCTAACATTTTTTGGCGATTTAGGATAAATCCTACAACTTTTGTATTTAAAGTTTTCTTCTATCTTTTATAATAAGTCCAGTAGGCGCTGTCTAAATATAAGGAAAGACCCTGTACATAAAGTAATAGTTAAATATCTGGCAGGAAGAAATTGAAGCTAAATAATTATTTACCTAACAAGTTCCGAAAGTGATACTGTTCCCTACGAGACAGTGGTTGCTAAGGACAGAAAAACACTTTCCACATGTTCTCGGTTCAACGTTTTTCCTACGATCTTCTTTTGAAGGAAGAGGTATTTTTCATCCTGCACCACTGTTTGAAGGTTTTAATCTCCTTTTTATAACGTTTTTGATTGCTCAAAAACCAATGAAATACTGCTTGCTGCATTAGCTGTCTCCTATGTGTATTTTCAAATATTAGTATCTGATTTTTCATGAATTTTCAAATAGAGAGCTGTTTGCGAATATTGAATTGACCGAAGTATCACACTAGAGAACAAATTAATACTTGTTGTTATGGAAACAACGGAGCAAACGTTAACATATTTACTGGCAGATGTTATAATAATGAATCATCGTGCCAAAAATTTTGACGCATAGTATGCTGGAAAGTACTACTTTCATAATTAAAAATCGTGCAGAAGAGTTCAGTTTTCAGCACCATCGTAAGAAAAATATGATACCTTCGCTGTTATTTCAAACTGCAATTGTTGCCATCAAAATCAACTATTACAGTTACAATTATGTTTCAGGTCAGGAGAGCGAGATATTAGCCCAGTACGGCGTAGTCGTAGAAATAAGTTACGAAGACAATCAACAAGCGTTGCTGGAAGACCCAACCATAGGTACTAATCTGTCTATTATAGATGTTTATATACCGATATCATGGTTTTTTTGCTATATAGTATTTTCACTTCTGATCTGATTATACCTTATTAGAAAAATAGATTTGATATTTTCTAAGGAAATACATTTTCAAGTGAAAAAGAAAGGTATGAAGAAGAGCAGCCCACTAGAAATATATTTTATTAATTTATATTACTGAATTTAAATTGTGAATGGTTAATTACAAAAAAATATTTTAAACAAAAATTAAGGTTTTCAAAAATTGTATCTATGTTAAGATTATTATTGAATAACAATATCAGCTTAATTTTTTTTCATGATTATAGTAGTAATTGTAAACAATACAATAATTATTGGAGATTTGATTCACAATGTGTGATACGTAGGTGCTAAAATACAGCTATAAAATTCTATGGTTAAATATTGAATTTGCATTTATACAGACTTTTATAAATTGTCTTTTATTTACCTGAAATTCTGATACACATTGCCTGAAATAGCCCTTATATAAAACTTAATTAAATATAGGCACTCTATTCAAGTTACAAGTGTAACATTTTAAAAAATTTACAAATTTATTATTTAGCATAGTTTTTATAGCATAAATGAATATATTTTGGCTCTGCTGTAGTTAGGCCCAAGTCCGTATTTCAGTGGAATAAATTTCTATACTAGCATTAGAACGCTTATCTATACTTAATGTTATGCATATTCAACGTTCAAGCGGCGGCGATTGATATGCTAGGCTGATATATATAAAACAGGGTGGTCCATAACTAATGGGTTATTGATTAACTGGAGATAGCAGACGTCTAAATATATAGCGAATGAGCCAGCTATTTTATAGTAAAATACTTACAGCTATCCGTAGATGGTATTTTTGGTGGTGACAAAGATTTGTCTCAGAGGGCACTAATTACCGACACATGGATTAAGAAAATCACCGTGTATTTTTTATTCATGACATTTGAACTTCTTTAAATAGATACAAATTACTAAAGAGTGTATATTTTAAGTAAAAATGTATACTTCATTAACCTCGCTGTTTGCTCGTGATTATGATATTTGGAGTAAAATCCAATATTACGTAAGAACCTAAATTAGGAAGTTTACATTTTTTTTAATTTTCACTTTAATGATAATTAGTCCTAAAAATGATAAAAATAATAGCGAAAAAATTTCTGGCTTATCTTCATACATAACGAAGCTATAAATTGTCAAACTTAATTATTACGCCCGGCGCGGCACCCTGAAAACCACTGCAACACGTTTTTCTGATGGAACCCAAAATGTAAGCAAAGATTTTCTTTCCCCAATTAATTAAAAAAAAATTAACCTAGCTCCGGAGAGACGTGTTACAAAGCGCGGCCCCTGTCGTGGGGTCGTTTAAGCGCCACCCGTTCTAGCCAGCTAAACGGATGCTGGTGTTGTACATGATGGCTGGGTCAGTTCATAAAATTAACCGGTACTTAGTTCTTAATTTCAAACTATCAAGAAAACGAGAATAATGGCGCGATTATAATCAACTAACTTACCCAATCAAAAAAACACAATCTAAAAATTTAAGGAACAATATATTTGCTACTAAGTTCTTTCTTTTTTTTTGTTGAAAACACAGCAACAATCTATCTGGAGAAAAAGTTAAATTAAAATGTGGTTCGCTAAAGACAAAAGAATGTTAAATGACTGTTAAAGTAATTGATAATAAACAGAGTACAATATGGAGATTGTACAGAGACCAATTCAGTTGGAAATACTCGGTTCTATATGTACTAAATACTACTTCTTAAATGCACTAAATACTACTTATCAAAGTGATCACTTGACGTTAACTAATTACAACTAGGTATGCGTGCGAGAAAATTTAAAGCAATCAGATTAACTGGTCTGATAAACCAGTTAATAAATGTAAATAAAGTTAATGAGCTACCTCAGAACTCGGCGTTCAATGTTTGATTTATGTTAATAAAAGAAAACGAAGAGTGATTATATTAAATGGATAGACATCAGAATTAATGAGATATAAAGCTTCTAGTACAATACTTATATCCAATCGTCGAACTCTGGTGGAGGTGTCGGGCACAGAGATTCCTCGGGAATTGGCTCTCTAGGGCCCCGATGGAAGATCTAGCCGAGGTGTCTCGATAGCTTTGGGTCGAGACAAGTGCTGCGGGTAAAGCCTGCTTCCAACCCACTAGAACGGGGTGACTCTAGCGGCAGGTAAAGGTCCTGGCCTCCGAGACAGAGGTTGTACCCTCCGGAAAAAGTTCTGGCCCTTCAATAAAAGTTCTGGCCCTCCAGAAAGACCCTGAAATAATCCAGTGCGCATTAAATAATGCCCCCTTACTTTAATGAAAATCATAGACCCCTCCCTCTTGCATCTTCTTTAAAAAACAAATTTCCCCAGATAAAAAAAACCATGGACTTGCAATGCCCATCATATACTAAGGTTCAGACAACTTTAATATAAAAAGATAGGTATGAATCACTCCTAAAGGAAAATATAAACTTCCCCATATGATCAAAATTAAAGTTGCATTAAAATAAAAATTCAGATTAGATAAAATGGAGTAGATAAGATAACATCAAATGGCGGTATTTGCACAAAAAAGATAACACAAATAAGCAATTTAATCATTAATTTAGGCAAAACGATAGCAATAATTACCTTGATCTGTGCGTGAGGGTGAACTATGAGAGATTCGACGGTCTCGGTCTTGTATGACGAACGTGGGAAACCTCTGTAAATAATGGAAAAAAAATCATTAGCATCATGGCGTTGACGCTCTTCACAGGCAATAGATAAAGAAATCCAGTGAAAATGCTTATATCATACAGTAGTATCTATATCCCGACTAATCGGTCGTGTTAAAACACACACAGAAAATCAACACAACAAATCCTCAAAGAAAGGGTAAAATTGAATCACAATAAAATGTTGAGTCTCTACGACTGTATTTTAAGAAGCTTCTCTCCTCCCCAAACAATCAAACTAAATAGAACTCTCGACCGTTTTCGTCAATTTGCCTTGGCTTATTTCCGATTAAGAAGTAGGGATGGAATGAAACAAGCCAAGCGATTTCGATACAGTGAATAATTCCAAGACAATAAACGACTCAACTCTCATTTATTATGATGATAAATGACGGCGGAAGCCACGAATAGTGAGCTAAAATTACATTTTTCAAGAAATGCTAGGAAATACTCTTACAGGAACGATAAACCTTCAAAAATCTAAATCGAGAACGACAAACACGCGATGGATAGCCCATCCGTATTATTTGGCCCAATCTCACAAAACTAGTCTGCCGTATAAAGCGATAAAGGTATTCAAAGCAGAGCAGAGTAGCAGAGGTCCAAAAACGATCTAACGATCTTCAGAAATGGAAGCCGGTAATTGGTGCTCCGCAACCAAGGGGTTCCCAAAAGGTAATAAAATATTCAAACTGAAATTAAAATATGGATCGACGAATCTCATGCAGCGTATTTAAAGGTCTAATTAACGGAATTCCTAAAATAATAGTATATTATGATATAAGTGTATAAGAGGGCCTTTAAAGCACGCGCGACGTATTTCAAAACACGACGCGCAGCGGAGTGTTTTGTAAGTCGCAAGGGCTTTAAAGGCCACTTATACACGTATATCATACGCTATTTTTTATTACGAATGCATCATAATCTCAAAAATGTTTTAAATATTAAACTTAATACGGATATATTGACAATACATTAATCTGTCACATTTGACATGATCAAATGTTTCTATAGCAACCTTTAGAAAAGTAGGTGCATTATAAACACCATTTTAAGCACGCTGCAGCGTGCGATAATCGTTGATTATGATGCATGCGTAATAAAAAATATATAAATCGGTTGCCTGGCGGTTCCACGATAATGTAAGATCAAGCAAATCAAGCTATTCTAATAATTTGTGCATCGCTTATTAACTAAAATAAATAGTCACAATGGGTTATGAAAGCCAATACAAATATATCTTTAGCCTATACTTAAAATATGGTTAATTTTACATTAAGAAAAGCGGCAATTTCAAGCAAATTATTAAATTCAGAATTAATAAACCGATGGGTGCAAAATACAGCATTATTTTTTCCCTAAATACGGTATATAAATGAAATTTTAAAATTGGCAAAATCGAACTGTTACACCACTGTGACGTCACGCGACACCATCCTCCAGACGCGAACGCGTTCGCGTCGCAGTAGTCGCGGTTCTCTGTGGTTTTGGCAGCCGATTGCGATGGAATATCTACCGCGTTAGTTTAGTTCCTGGAACCGGTTTATCATTAAGCTTAGAAAGACAACTGATTATGCCAAAGACTAAACCAAAAAACTACAAATATTGCATTGTCCCCAAATGCACTAGCACTACTATAAAAATACCCGACAAATATTTTTTGACGTGCCAAGACTAGAAAAATTACGAAGGAAATGATGTCGAATAATAAGGCGTGATATTAAGTTGCCCCTTTCTTCTAAATCTGTACAACATTGTTGCGAAGATCACTTTGATGTATGTACTGAATATTTATACAAGTAAGTATTTTATAATAAATTATACGATTTTATTTAGCATGAAAACATCATATCTGTCCATCTATCTATCAAATCTGGTAATTGTTTTTAAAGTTAAAACTTTTTTTGTGCGTTTAGCCCTTTTTAAAAACCCTGTGTACTGACAAAGAATAAGTCGTTAGATCTGACACGTCAGGCGTGACGCTGTGACGCGTGTTAGCTTCATGAATGACGTGGGTCAGATCTGCTGCTTTATATACAGATTTTTCTCAACTTTGGAATTTGGGTGTTTTTAAGGTCGCTGAGTATTGTTTTTGACTGAAATTTTTAAAAATCGAGGTTGCCGCTGTTTTTGGACAGATTGGTTTCGAACGGTTTGAGATATCGCTTTCAAACTTGATACAGTTTTACAACTCATAAAAATAAAGTCACGTATTTAAAAAGCATCCTCCACAGACAGGAAGGGGTAAAATATAAAAAGATCGTTTAATACTCAGAACTTTAGCTATTTATTAATAGATTTCTCTAAAATTTGGGACTTGACGATGTTTAAGGTCAGAATATAATTTTAGAACCAAATTTAAAAAAAAATCAAGATGATCGATCCAAAATGACAAACTTTGCTATTTATGGCCCGATTCGTTTCAAGTTTGGGACATGGTGTGTTTAAGATCCATGAGTAAAATCTTTTTAAAAATTTAAAGAACCAAAATGCAATTTTTGTTTTGGTCCTTCTTTAGCTCAAAGGTTTTTTTTCGCCTTTCAGCTGAAAACTGACGTTGAAAAATTTATCCGCTACAAACTATGTGGAGGAAACATGAAACTGAAGTCGGGAATTCTGCCACAGAAATTTGATTGTCAGCAAACTGCAAAATGCAGTAATAAACCACGGTCTGCTTTCGAAAAACGCCAAAAAAGCAGTTGTTGAAGACTGTTTCATGCCAACAACCTATAGAATATGTCTCGTGTGAAGAAGAACCTGACTTTCTTTATATACCCGATGTTGATGAATATGACGGATTTGCGAAGAAGGCAACACAAAACAAAGGAATTCAAGTTTCATTACACATTAAAAAAGTGGACAAGATTTGCCAAACTAAAGAGATCAAAATAGCTTCTGGAAAACAGAGGATTTGAAGCTGATGAAGGCAT
The DNA here is from genome assembly GCA_016904865.1 of Pissodes strobi. Taxonomy (NCBI): domain Eukaryota; kingdom Metazoa; phylum Arthropoda; class Insecta; order Coleoptera; family Curculionidae; genus Pissodes; species Pissodes strobi. The sequence continues at coordinate 14,995 of JAEQML010044772.1, read as the reverse complement.
TGATCCAGTTGAAGAAGATCAGGGGAGTGCTTCTGATTCTACTTATCCGTTTTCTTCTATTGTTGAAAGTGAAAGCGATGAAGACTTGGACGTTATCAATCACCAGAGAAGCACATTGATATAAATTACGCATAACTCTCAGTTAAATTTAGGGTTATCTCGAGAAGCATATTTCCTTATTGATATCTTGGTGAAATATGTTCATGCACATCAAACACATATTTTGTTGCTTCTTAAAAAAATAAGACTTAACGATTCCTTTAGACGCCTCTCTATCGATTTTCCACTAACCAAAGGTTATATTAGCAGAATTTTTGCCGAAACAATCAAATTAATTTCCTACTACATGAAAGAGCTCATTTATTTTCCTGATTCACAAAGAGTATTGAAAAACTTACCTACAGCTTTTCGAAAACGATTTTCGAAAACTCAAAGCATTATCGACTGTTTCGAAGTGCGCATAGAAAAACTCAGTAATGCTCTTCATCAGGCACTCACGTGGTCTGAATATATAAGCTGCACCAGACCGGTTTATAAACTTTATTTCTGAAATATATGGTGGGAGAGTTAGTGATACAACGTTATTTGAAGACTGTGGAATCTTCCAGAAAATTCCTAGAGGAGCACACATTATGGCAGACAGAGAGTTCAAAAACGTGGCTCCGTTGGTAGAATCTCATGGTCATATATTTATCAGACCTACAAGTGTTCAGACCGGCATACCTAGTAAAAAATCGGACGTCATGGAAACAAAACGGATTGCTGCCGTTCGAATCTACGAGGTAGAAAGGGCCATAGGAAGAATTCGGAATTTTAAAATGATGGCACTTCATATTTGCGTTGATACCAAGTTGATTCCCCTTTGTGATGAAGTTGCAATTATATGTTATGGACTAGTTAATTTGCAGAATGTTCTAATAAAGCAATAAAACATAATGCAACAAGTATTCTCCCTTCAATAATAAATAAAACGTATACTTATAACAAATACAATTTTACTTGATTTCACTTCAGTAAAAATGTGTTAAAAATATATTTTTTCCAAAAGTCCATTGCTTTTCCTATCAACCCCTCACAAAACTCATTATTTAACTTAACTTTATAAATATGAGTATTTTTAGTCGTTCCAAAATTGTCATGTGCTAAACAAAATATCCCTGACTTTTTATCTCAGCAAAATACATTTGTAACTGGATTTGTGCCATTAATTTCTTTGTTGACATGCCATCACACACATAATTTTTAAAATTTTTATTTTCCAAAGGGCATTTTATTTCAATTACTATGTCAGTTGATAATCCATCAGGGGAGACACCGAAAATAATTTTTTTTTTGATAAGAAATCCACTTGCTTCAATTTTTATATTCTCCCTCTCTCTAAGAACAGCTAGAACTTTGCAACACGTTTTTTTTTCTGAATAAACCCAAAGATTTTTTTTTCCAATTAATTAAAAAAAAAATGAACCTAGCCCCGGAGAGTCGCGTTACAAAGCCCGGCCCCTGTCGTGGGGTCATTTGAGCGCCACCCGTTCTAGCCAGCTAAACGGAAAAAGCTCGGCAGGTGTTATACCGAGTGGCTAGATTCGCTCATAAAATTAACCGGTTCTTAATACTTAATTTCAAACTTTCAAGAAAATGAGAATAATTATGGCACTATAATCAACCAACTTAATCTATCAAGAAAACACAATCTAAAAATTTAATGGACACTATATTTGCTACTAAATCCTTTTTTTGCAAATACAGCAACAATCTATCTGGAGAAAATGGTTATAGTAAAATGTGGTTGAGTAGACAAAAGAATGTTAAATGACTTAAAGTAATTAATAAAATAAACAGAGTACAATATGAAGATTGTACGTACAGAGACCAATTCTGTTGGAAAACCTCGTTTCTATATGCCTTATCACTAAATGCACTAAACACTACTTATCAAAGTGATCACTTGACGCAGACTAAGCTTTACAACTAGGTATGCGTGCACTAATAGCTGCACTGATGGTGATAATATGCCGCAATGAGCAGACACAATGATTAGATCAAAAAACTTGAGAAGTTAATAAAAGCACCAGTTTAGATTAAAACTATGGTTAGCTTGTTTCATGTGATAAAATGATAAAATTTAGAGCGGTTATATCTGCCGACTAATTAATGAAAAGAATGAAGTTATCCAGCCAGCGCTTAACTTTTAAAATGAGAAAACAACTCAAAGCAATTAGATTAACTGGTCCGATAAACCAGTGAATAAATGTAAATTAAATTAATTAAAATCAATGAGCTACCTCAATTCAATGTTCGATTTATATCAATAAAAGCAAACGAAGAGTAAACATAAGACACAAAACTTATACCCAAATCCCTTCGTCGAACTCTGTCGATGGCCTCTAGTTCGGGAACCACAAGTTTAGGCCCTTCGTCAGCCTTCCAGGGAAAAAGGTTGTGGACCTGCTTCCGGCCTTTCAGAGAAAAGTTGCAGTCCTTTGATTAAACCTCTGGCCCAGCAGAAGAAATTGGTTCATCAAGTAAACTTCTATCCCAGCAGAAGAACCCTGAAATAATCCAGTACGCATTAGTTTACCCCCCCCTTACTTTAATAAAAATCATAGACCCCCTTACTTTAATAAAAAATCATAGACCCCCTCCCTCTTTGCATAAATACATCTTCTTTATAAAACAAATTTTCCCAGACAAAAAAAAACTCATGGACTTGCAGTGCAATAAAGCAAATAAAAGAGATATTAAGGTTCAGGTAACTTGAATATAAAAAGATAGGTATAAATCACCCTTATAAGAATATATAAACTTCCCCATATGATCAAAATTAAAGTTGCATTAAAATAAAAATTCGGATCAGATAAAATGGAGTAGATAAAATAACACATGGGAAAAGCAAATGGCGTTATGTGCACAAAAAAAAATAAAAGGTAGATAAGCAACCAATTTCATTAATTTAGGCAAAAATGGTAGCGATATTTACCTCAGACTCGGACTTGAGGATGTATTAGAAGAGATTCGACGGTCTCTGTCTTATGGGACGAACGTGGAAGCTGCTATAAATAATAGAAACAAAAAAAAATAGCAACATGGGGGTCAAGTGCTTCATAGGCCACAGAAAAAGGAATCCAGAGAAAATGCGTACCTAGTACAGCTTGTAGAGCCCGAATAATCGGTCGTGTTAAAACACAAACAGAAACGCACGATAAATCCCCTATCAAGAGGGTTGTATTATATCACAATACTCAAAACGTGTAGTTTCTCGCTATACTGGCAAACGTTCCCCAGGCGATCAAACTAGAAAAGACCTCTCCAACGTTCCGTCTTCCGTCAATTTGCCTTAAATTAAATATTGCGACATAAGTAGTAATGGACTGAAAACTTGACGAGTGATTCGATACAAGGAATAATTCTAAGAAAATAAACGCCTTAATTCTCGCTTATTATGATGATAAATAACGGCGGAAGCCACGAATAGTTAGCTAAAATTACATTCTTCCAGAAAGGCTAGGAAATGCTCTAACAGGAATGATAAACCTTCAAAAATCTCAATCGAGAATGAAAAACGCGCGATACCTAGCCCATTCCTATTATTTGGCATGAACCACACAAAAACTAGTCGGCCGTACCAAACGAGAAATATATTTAAAGCAGAGGTACAAAAACGATCTCCGGAACATCAACCTAGGGTTCTCAAAAGGTAATAGAATATTCAAACTGAAATTAAATTATGGTTCAATAAATCAAATGCAGCGTATTTGCAAGCTAACAGAATTCTTTAGAAATGTAAATCGACTCGCTGGCTGTTTACGATAATATAATGCAAATCAAGCCAAGTTAACTTAATAATAAGGTACATACATCGCTTATCAACTAAAATAAATAGTCACAACGGATTAAGAATACAAATATATAGCTAACCTATACTTAAAATATAGTTAATTTTACATTGAGAAAAGAGGCAATTTCAAGCGAATTATTAAATTCAGAATTAATAAACCGATGAGTGCAAAATACAGCATAATTTTTTCCTTAAATGCGGCATATTAATGAAATTTTAAAATTGGCAAAATCGAACTGTTACAACTTGTTTTCTAAAGATTTACCTAAAAATAATGTAAAAATGCAATAATTTTAGCAAATATAATACCCAACAGTATACTATTACCTCGTTTTATAGCTATGCTTTCTTTAAATGAGTATGTCCCCATGATGTGTTCTACTAAAGAACCATCTTCTGTTTTGCAATGAGCAACTTCAAATATTTTCGATGCAGTGATTCGACCATATCTCAATTCATACCATCAAGGGCAGTCTGCTTGTTCTTTAGTGGCTTGATAAATGTCTTCCATCACATTACTATCTTCCATTTCATCTTTGCAAAATTGAATAAAGCTATCTGCATTAACACCTTCAACATTTTTGCTTGCAAATTTACATATTAAATAGTGCAATGAAAACCTTTTGAGAGAATATAGGTTCTCTTTGTTGTATAACATTAGCTGTGAATCAATTTGAAATTCCCATGATTTTGCCACTACGTCGTTAAAAAATTCCGAAGGATTATTCTGGGGATTAGAGTCACCAATGGTACCAACAGTTTTTGAAGAAGAAGTTGGTACAATGTCTTTAGCTTTAATAAATTTTCAGCTGGTCCCCACCGTTGATAATTTAGCCTTAGTCCAGTAGCATTTTGAAGATGTTGTGGATGGGTGTTCACGTGCGGAAGAGTCCTCGCATTTTACTCCCATAATTTTTTCTTCTTTTTCGTGCATTCTAAAGAACAGCTTTATGGCTTGCTTCTTACTTTATGTTCGGGTGTAATACCTGCTCTAATTTGGACATTACCAATGGCATTGTCTCCATAACCAGCTCTTCTCGATTTGTAGGGAGTAATAAAGATAAAAAAAATAAAATTCATTTAAATAGATGCACCTAAAATGCTTAGCCAAACTTAACCTGCGGAATGTGTAACAAACTGGGAAATAAATTAAACGTATTTTTTTAAGTTAAATGATTTTATTAAAGTCATCCGGACATACAAAAAATTTCACTAAAAAGCAATAAATAATTTTGGTTTGGCGATTTCAGATCCACCATCCAGATTGAGTTAAAAATCAAACTCAGCAACCTTAAACATTCCCAAACAACAGTACCAAACAAATCGGTTCATAAATAGGAAAGTCCTCCATTTTGAATCCGCTGGCGCCCTCTTCATTTTTTTTAGGTTTAAGTCAAATGGTCAATGGTGATTATTTTTCCAGTTAAACACATCACGGCTTGCAAATGTTGCACCATCTGTGGTATTCTATTTAAGACCATGTTGTCATTGTTTGCCCTCTGTAGAAAACTTGGGCAAGGATGTAGTCTGAGAAAATCATTTGGCAGCAATTTTTGCCCTGGTGTGAAGTGAAAAGAATACGGCTGCTCTTTGTTTGAAAACTCTTACCCTCACAACTGCTTGTAAGCATTTTGTACTCAGCTGTGGATTTTCAGTAAAGCGTAACATTATCTCTTCTTGCTCCACTATATTAGTTGGCACTCGCCCACCATAGTTATTTGAATGAAAAGAGCCGGTTTCCCTTAACTGTCTGTGTAACCTTTCAGACATTTTCCAACTAAGCACAATTTTGTTGGGATATAAATAAATAAATAATCTTTATTGCAAAACAAATACAATGAGTTTACAAAGGTGAGAGGTACCGCAACGCGTATTTTAATAACCACCAAAGAAAAAAAATAGCTAGTCAGGTATTAACTGATATTATAAAATTTTGGACAAACTAGAGGGCCAACATGTTATCACACCTTTTGATTCTCCATCTAAACACAGGCACACTTAACAATTTAAATTCACGTGGCAGCGAATTATCTACAAATTTGTCAGCATTTGTATATAAGTACAAAAAGCATGATTTAAAATATTCCGTTCGATGACGGGGTATGGAGACATTATCCCAGAAACGTACATTCACCCGGTGGACGTCTCCTCTTATTTTTATTAGCTCAGACAGGTAAAGAGGCTCATTTAATCTTAAAGTCTTGTAAATCAGACAACCAAGGTGAACATACCGTTTCTGAGCCATATTACACTGGTACGTCTCAGCAATATGTCGACTGACATGATCCCTCCTGGTCGCGTGTTATGAATTCATACCGCGCTGCAACACTCCAATGTGTTAAAATACAAGAAAGCAAAATATTTCACTTTTCGCATGGCCCTCCGCTCGCTACGGGGGCACAAAAACTAACCAGTCGCTAACCCAAACGTAACCCAAGACATACCCAAAATAAAAAAAAAACTGTTTAGAAACTTAACCTTAAAAATATGAAAAAAAAGCAACGAAATTTGAACCCAGGGCGCCAAAAGCCGCCCATTTGAGACCTAACCATCTAGACCTCTCGACCACGAGGCTCTCAGTATGAATCCATAATCAAATGCTTATGAATTCCTCCTGGACTTCAACGCATAAATCGCGTTTTTTCTTTTTTTATGGCAGTGGCACACACACTAAAGGGGGATCCTATGGTGTTCGACGAGCGGTGTGTGTGCGAAGATGTTGATTGACACGGTTCTTGAATATTTGTAGGTTGTAATTAGTGGGAAACAGATGTCCTGGAAGTGAGTTCCACAGTGATGCAGTGCGCCAGACAAAGGAGTTCTGGTAAAGCGATGTTCTAGGTGTTTCTAGTTGTACGACGAACTGGTGCGCTCCTGCCATCTGTCGGGACTGTCTGACAGGAGTTGCCAGGGCCGGGATGATGCAGGCCAAATCCTGCGAACATCTGCAGTGAAAGTATCTGTAAAACAGAGACATATCGGCCACATGTCTGCGATGTTCCAGACTATCCAGATTCCGGGTCAACTCTGGATCCCGACGAGACGCACAGCCCTCTTCTGAATGGAATCCAGCAGCTTTAGGGTATGTTTTGGTGCCGCACCCCAGATATGTGAGCAATATTCTAAGCACGGTCTTATTGGCGCTTTGTACAGCGAGAGCAATTGCTTAGAGTTTTTTGTTGCAAAATAGCGCACCAAGTTTCTGGGAGGCTGATTTTGCGAGGTTAGCAACATGGTCATGCCATGACATATTGCTGTCGACCGAGACACCCAGCAGCCCGATTGACGAGGATGAAGGAATGGTCGATCCTGCCATAATGATGCCAGGGCCCGCTGTATTGACCCTCTTAGTAAGCGTTGCTGCTTGGCTCTTTGCTGCATTAAACTGGACCAAATTTCGGTCGCCCCAAGTTTGAACTTTCTCCAGGCCTTGATTAATTGCCGTAATCTGCTCCTGTCTGCGGTGATGAGTCTCAGTCGCTGGTAAGGGTTTTTCTGATCTAAAGTGGGAGACAAGGGTACTGTCATCTGCAAAACTGTAAACGGGATTATTTGTTTCGATCAGCAGGTCATTAATATAGATGAGGAACAGAGTTGGTCAAAGTATTGCGCCCTGAGGCACGCCCGCGTTGATGGTGAATGTGTCCGAGATGTGTCCATCGACTGCAACGTGTAGGGATCGGTTCTTAAGGAAACTGGCCAGCCAGCTGCAGAGGGAGGCGGGCAGTCCCAAGGACGGCAGTTTGTTGAGCAGTCCGTCATGCCAAACTCTGTCGAATGCCTTTGAAATATCCAACGCAATCGCTCGAGACTCTCCATAGTTTTCAATTGCCCTACTCCATATATGAGTGACATAGGCCAAAATATCTCCTGTCGATCTCTCTTTGCGAAAGCCGTATTGATTATAGCTGATTATTCTGTTGTTCTCGAGGTATTTGAGTAGTTGCTGGTTGACTACACGTTCCATGACTTTGGAGATTATTGGAAGCAAGGCAATTGGACGATAGTTTGAGGGCGTGGTTTTCTTGCCTTTTTTGGAACAGGTTGCACTCAAGCGACTTTCCAAGAGGATGGGTAAATCCCTTTTCTGTAAGAAAGAGAAAAAAGCCTGGAAAAAACGGGTGTTAGTTCGTTGGCGCAGTTCCTTAGCACGATGGCAGGTATTCCGTCCGGTCGTGATGCCTTTTGCGTATCTAGTTCTTCAAGGATTTTGCGAATATCACGGTGAGAAAGCTGCCATGGTAGTGTTGATGTTCGGTATGGTGGGGAGAGTCTTGCCTTGGGGCACGTCTAAGATAGAGTGCGATGAAAACATTTTGGCGAGCATGTTTGATTTTTCCTTGGCTGTAGTCGCCGTGATGCCACGTTCGTCCGTCAAAGGCGGGAGAGACGTATAGTTTAAAATCCCACAAGATGGCTATGATATTCAGTTTTGCTACTACGCTTCAGCACAATGACCGTGCTGTCACATAGTAGGAAGTACTAATACGCCTCCTGGACAAGCCCCTCACAAACCTGACACAGGAGTTCTGGAATTTCTGTATTCTATATTTTTCATAACCCGTGAGGAATGGCCCATAAACAACATCAAGGTAGTTTGGTATTGAAAGCACCAAGCCTTCAGTTAATATTTTCTTTGTCTTACCAGGAAGAATGTTCCGATATTCATAAATATATTTAAGTTTATAATAAGACTTTTGACAAACATTATTAACCTGGGTGTTAAATGACAGTTTTGTATCCATATATAAGCCAAGATTTTTTTACCTCATTGGACCACTCCACTATTACCACATCCATCATAATGTGCAAGTGAGAGAGGTCGATGTCAGAGCGAGAATACAAGATGGCCTGTGATTTAACTGGACGGTAGTAACAAAAAGCGAGTTACTTGAAGCCCAACGCGAGATCCTGACTGGGTGTGTCTCCTTACTGCAACAAAATGTTGCTGGGCATAATCACAAAGTATATTCCTTAGTTCCCCATTTGAAAATTGGTTGTGCCTTGGCATTTTCACAAACATCAACTGACGAAAATATTTGAACATTTTGAGAAATGCTTATAAAATGACCCATAAAATTTTGAGAATGCGAATATTTGATAACTCAGTTAACTGATCTGTCATACCTTGACAGCAGATACAGGCTACTTGATGCATCTTACTCAATAACATTATTTTTGATTTATATGGATGCAATATAATATTAAAGCGTAAATATCTCAAAAAACGAATCAAGAATGCTAAATTAGCACATTCGTTAATAATTTTCACTCAAAGGATTCCAAATATTACCGATAAAAAGAATGCAGTGATTTTATTCGACCTTCTGTTTGTAACTAGCACACTCTGAGACTAATCTGGAAATAATTGCAATATTAATTTTTCTCACCATAATATCAAAACTTTTGGTTTTCGTGTATTTTTCCACTTTTAACATCTAAACGAATTATATTTTACTGTAACATTTTTGGCTCGTTCCTTATATTGTATATATGTAGTGGTAGATGTAGTCCACTCGCATCGCCCGGTGAAATAGTACCACATTGGCTTACGTGGCGTGAAATGATCTTTGGTTCATGTTTCGTCACCATCATGCGCCTCCCAGATCAAAATACTCCGGAGGTAAAATAGCCTCTCATTTGGATCTCCGAGTGAAGGCTGGCCTGGGGGGACCATCAGGCCTGAACGTCTCTAAGATAGAAAATAGACTGCGATTGGACTTCTGCAATATAAGAGGCATCAACACAAATATTAACTCGGTCCACCAGCATCTTACATCAAATAAGCCTCATATTCAAGCTCTATCAGAAACAAAAGTGAAATCAAACACTATACATGTTCACTTGAATATACCCGGATATGACCTTTACTCCCCATTTCGACATAATTCAGAATTACCTGTCTTTACACGAGGCGATTTTTGTTGTCAACCAGAATATACATACGAACCCTAAGGACTTCGATGTCATCTGGTTCAAATTAAGCACAGATCGAACAGCCAAATTCATTTGTTGTTTGTACAGACCACTTAGCACCAATATTAACAGCTTTTCTAAACTCTTGGCAATCAAATTGATTTTCTGCAGATCAACTAACCAACGGCAGAAATTGTCATAGTAGGAGACTTAGCGTACATAACATCGACTGGTTGAAACACCAACAAAAACGACGATTGAACGACGAGAAGCCAAGTCTTTTGCTGTAAGTTACTGACTTACTCACCTAGTTGACGAACCTACCAGGATCCCTGAGCCTCGAAAAGACTTTGCTCGCCTCCTGGATCTAATCTTAATAAATAATCCTGACCTCTTCACCGTAACTCTCCATCAGACCACAATCTTATCTCCGCAACCTGTGAAGTTGCTATCAAAACTCAGTAGCCACAGGTACCCGGAGAGGTTTGGCACTACAATCTGTAAAGTGGCGTGTCCTTCGTGAGTTTTATCTTTTTTTCCCATCGAAAGATGTCTGCTTTAGAAAACAAAACGCCCTTGAATCTGCTGATTAGATATCTCAAGTTATCATAGCTGATATGGAAGCTTTCATCCCCTCTTCTATGAAACGTATCTCAAACAGTAAACCATGGTCTGGGAAAAACTGCTCAAGAGCAACCAATGCTAAAATTGTCGCCTATCGCAAATGGCGCCGAGATCCTACAGCCGAAAATCGAAATATATTTATCACGACTAGAAACCAGTGTAATAGGACCATTGACGAGAGCAAAGAGGGATATAACGAGCAGATCAAGAACAAGCTTCTCAATTACCCTAATGGATCAAGATCCTTTTGATCGGTTACCAAAGCTGCTAGTCAGGGTTTCTCAAGGACGTCAATCCCACCACTGATCAAAGATGATGGCTCAATAGCGGAAACGGCCAAAGAAAAAGCGAACATGTTTGCATCAAATTATACCTTAGATCATCAAGGAAAGACCTCCAACTATCCTGGGGGTAAATTCATCAATGCCAGATCTGGTATTTCGCCAACGCGAAGTGAAACGAATAGATAAAAGTCTAGACACTAACAAGGCCACAGAACCAGATGGTGTTCTAGCAATAGGGCTTAAGAAATGTGCTGCAGAAGTAACAGCTCCATTATGCAGGTTTTTCTCCCTATCATACAGAACTGCATGCTTTCCTTCTAGCTGGAAATGTGCAACCAATTCCGAAGAAAGGTAAAACCGATTCAAATAACTACCGTCCAGTTGACTTAAATCCCACCATGCCCAAGTCATGAATGAACTGATCAACAAACAGCTCTTAATATATCGCGAACTAGCAGGCATCATACGCGTTGGCCAGTATGGCTTCCGCAAGCACAGCTCAACGGGAGATCTCCTGACTTACGTGACCTACTTGTGCAGCTTTTCTCAAATCTTGGCAATCAATTTGTACTAGTGCAGTATTATCGCGTAATTTTGATATGATTGGCTAAACAGAACAATTACTAGCAGGTATTTCATTATTAAAATGAAATTTTCTGTGAGCAATCCTACTATGCCAAAACTATCTTGCTTTCCCAAGATTCATAAACCTGAGAACGCAATGCTCGGCAATTATATCAGCAACTTATAAAATATTCAAGTGGTTAGCAAAACAGTTTAAGAGTTTACCTATAAAACAACAGAATTAAGGAGAACTAAATTCCATAGATTTCATAAACGAAATTAAAGCTCAGGTGAAATTTTTAATCTCGTTTGATGTTAGCTCATTGTTCCCTAGTGTATCAATCCCACAGACCTTGCAATATATTGGTGAAATAGTTGAGATGAAAAGTTGTGACAAGGAAAACAAACAGGAATATTTAACTTTAACCAAACTTTGCGCACGGATCAAAATTATTTTCAATATAAAAATATATTACCAACAACTTGAAGGCACGGCAGTGGGCAACTGTTTATCGCCGTTCTTAGCTAATCTTTTCATGAGTAAATTTTAAAATAAAATCGTCAGGAATTTGAATATTTTTCAAGAAGGTACAGAAAGACCAGATAAGAACCTTCTCATGTCTGCAGCTCGGCACCCAAATACATGTTCAAGATACTAGATTCCATAGAGAGGCGAGCATTCTGTCTTGTGGATGACGCAGACTTGACTAAAGACCTTGATAGCCTTCAACATCGAAGAAGAGTGGCGGATATATATCTTTACTATTGATACTACGGTGGAAAGTGTTCGAACGAGCTGGCACTTATGATTGTGCCCAGAGTTATGCCAAACAGAAACACCCATCAGACACAAGCTGCTCACAACAAGTGGCGAACACCTACGATGCCGCTGTTACGGGACTCCTTTGTTTGGAGGATTGCCTCGCTCTGGAATAGACTTCCGAGTAACGACTTTGCCGAAAACAACCTTCAAGTCTAACGTCCACGGTTTTCTCCGCACGCATGCACCGCTCATTGAGTAGTATAGGATTTTCCTTTTGTGTGTGTGCCGATCATGAAAAAAAGGTATGTGGATGACATTTTTGCGATTTTCCATACAAAAGCTATTAGTATCGTAGATTTTGTAACAAGACTAAATAACCTTTTTCCCAACATTAAATTTACTTATGAAGTCGAGAACAATGGCCAACTACCATTTTTGGATACTTTGGTGATTAGGAACGATGATAACACACTAGAATTTGATATTTATAGAAAAAGTACTGCCCTAACCAATATATTCCTAATGACTCTTTTTTCTCAAATCCCATCGTCCTCCCCCAGGCTGGAGAACACCGAAGTACAAAGTCTGGAGATGATCAATGACAGTTTGTGACAAGAGGGGCTGCATTGTGTTGGCTGGAGGAACGTCAAACTGGTGAGAGCAGTTTGATTACGGGGAGTGACGCCCCCGCCATTCCGAGTTGCCACGGGATGTGGCCCATCAAATCCCATCGTCCTCCTCCAGGCTGGAGAACACCAAAGTACAAAGTCTGGAGCTGATCACTGGGGAGTGGCCCTAGGTGGTAGATGCATACGCCTACTTGCATCGTCAGGTGAAAGACCACCCCACCAGAACTGGGAAGCGCTAAGTGGTTTTCCCAAATCACGTTCCGCTTCCGCGCTGGTGGTCTCGGATTCCACAGTAGGAATATATGGACATGATGGTGCTTCCAGGATCAAAATATTCCGGAGGTAAACTCCCCGACAATTCGGATCTCCGGGCGCTCGGTGGCCCTGGGAGCCCTTCATTCCGAATTTCACAGACAGCAAAGATACCAAACCAATTTAGAATAGATTTCTGCAACATAAGAGGCCTAAATACAAACATAAATTTGGTACACCAACATCTACAAGCAAATAGACCACACATACTAGCCCTTACAGAAACACAAATATGTTCTACAACAACAATAAACTACCCCTATTCTGGTTACGACTTACATACTTGATTTAGGCATAAGTTCGGAATATGCATTTTTGTCCGAAGCGACCTTTTATGTCACCGCGAGGAAACACTCGAACCTAACAACCCTGACTTCATGTGGCTCATGTTCACCGCCAAGGGATTAACCAAGTTTATATGTTGTCTCTATTGCCCTCCGAGCGATAGAGCCTACCAAAGCTTTTTTCCACACTAGCTACCACTTTTGACTCAATACAGGTCGATCACCCCTGTTCAGAAATAATCGTTTTGGGAGACGTCAATGCCCACAACACCAACTGGCTCAAACATCACAACAAGACCGACAACGAAGGAAGAGAAACTGAAGCATTTGCAATCAGCTGCGGGCTTACTCAACTTGTAGACGAACCAACTTAAATCTCAGAAAGGGGCGAATTCACCGCCCTCCTGGATCTTTGTATAACCACCAATCCCGACCAGTACACAATTACACTTGGTCCGCCATTAGGCACTTCCGACCACAAACTTATTACAACGGTTTGTGAATTGCCACTCACACAGAAGGATCCACCATTGCCTCGCAAAATCTGGCATTACAATCCTGCAAACTGGGACGATCTAAGGGAGTTCTATCTAGATTCTTCTTGGTTCGACGTCTGCTTTGGCACTAACGACGCGATGAGATCACGCAAGTAATCTCCTCAGGAATGGAAGCATACATCCCAAATTCCATCAAGTTACCATCAAAAGGAAAGCCCTGATTCGACAGAAGATGCGAAAGAGCTGTAGGTAGGAAACAGCAAGCCTACAAGTACCGGCAGCAAAATCAGACCGCTGAAAATCGCAATTATTTTGTCGAAGCGAGAAACGAATGCAAACGGGTGATCGACGAAACTAAGAACAAACACAATCTAAGGATCAGGAATAAACTTTTGCAATGCCCCAGTCGTTTCAGGAATTTCTGGTCGGTAGCAAAGGCATCTTAAATTCTTTGTCAGCTTATCACATTTTGAAGAGCAACTTCAAAAGTATGTAGCTTGCTAATTTTCATAACTTATATAATATACTATTTGCTGTTATTTTATTATATGGGTGATAGAATGATGATATCCTTGGTAATACGGCTAGCCGCGAAACATTAAAATTTTAAATTTAGTTAGCAAACTGGAGAAACTTTGAGATGGTACTTAAATTAGCGGGAAGCGCTCCGACATTTTCTTATATTGAAAGTCCCGCAAATTCGTAGGATATAAAAAATATTTACTGTATCTGGAAGATGAAAGTTTAAAATTGAACATGTGTAAAAATGCAACTAAAAACGGGTTCGTTCCATGGTAAATCAATGTAATATATTTTTTAAATTTTCTCTAAGGAAATATTGACGGGTTCTATTTACACAATTTATATCAAGAATTTAATTTATGAAATTCAGCTCTCAAGTATCAAACTGCGTCGTCTTAGGAAAAAATCGCCATCTGTAGTGAATTACCTTACTCTGGCTTCAAATATAAAATCACGCACTACAAAGCATTCTGTATTGAAAAGGATCGATACAGTACTGCTGCCATCTCGAGGCTGCAGTCTAAAAGGGCTCGTTTTGATTTAACTAAAAAATACAAGACGGTGAAACCCATTTTTATTTAAATCGATAGAGACGTTTTGAATTGGCATTTCAGCTAGGGAGGGCGATATAAATATTCTTAAAATGTATCGAGGAACTTATAAATTAGAAAGTTAAATAGGCATTAAACTTTTTAGAAGATTAGTTCAAGTAACTAATTATGAACGGTTTTAGTACGTTACAAGACTTGCAGATTATTATATGTT
>MU188135.1:46081-66300 GCA_016904865.1 Pissodes strobi | reverse complement strand
TAGGTGTGTATAAACCATACATTCTATTTTAACACATTTCAATGGAACCGACTGTAATTTCTTTACTTTCCATGTAATATTGGTTTTTAAAGATTAAAATAATGAAACTAGTTATATACGCGCCGAAATGAATGGCGGAAGTTAGAAACATGAACTTAACCACTTTCATAGAAAATTCATTACCGACACTTTACTTTACTGACTTTACACATTTAAAAATCAAATTTTTGTCAGTTTTTCACCCTAATTAATAACCAATTTTAAATAAAAAAACTAGGGTTACGTTGTTACGTATATCGGTATGTGCTTTCTTCTTGGCAGTCGAAATTTTCTGCCTTTTGATTGGCCAAAATTCTCATCTGAAAATTGACAACAGTGTTCCTTTCTCCCTCATACTCCCCGATTTAAAGAATAATGCATAGAGAAAACTGGGGAGAAGAAGAGAGTGAGTAATCCCCAGGGAGTCCTCCTTTTCTACTATTTCAAGAATAGCCGCACTGGTAGATCTAAAAAATGCAGCCTAAATAGTTGAAACAATTTTTAATCATAGATACTCTTGCACAACAAATATAACAAAATAAAAAACGCAAAAGTGAATAGCCTAGAATACAATTACTTTTAGATGGCAGAATTCAAACGTTCCACCAATAATACCTAAACTAACAAAATATCAAAAACAAAGCATTTAAACAAACATTATTCTTTTAAAACTAACGTACTGGCCTAATAACTAATCAATGATATGATTGCGCCATTACTATTTTCACATTAACACACAATACAAAATACCTACCGACTAATGTTGCCAACAGAAATTCAAAGTAGCGGTTTTAAGAAATGTAGTAAGAATATTCTAATCATAATAAAGGTCTAATTACAATAGGACACTTAACAAATTCCTTTAAAAAATGTGGAGGGCATAATGATAAATCTTATAACTAAGTACTTAAAATGCTAAACCTCCTATGTCGTGTTTAGACCTGTACAAATTGGCATTAATTATTCATTATAAATAAACTAGTAAGTAAAATATATTGAAATCAAATCTGCCTTACTAATAAATAAAACCGAAAAGCAAACCTAAATTTTATTATTTTCGAGCTTATTAACTGAAGGAATAGCTTTAAGTTTTACTACTTTCAGCTTCAAAAAGAACAATATATTGCTTATTGGTCGTTTGGATAATATCACAGAACGTTTAAAAAAAATGGTAGAAACAGCCTTTAGACATAAATATAAATTAAACTTTAAAATATTGCTTACTTTCTAAGATGAGTAGTAAAAAATACATTGGAACAAAAACTATAGTCAACTTTACTCTAGTAAAAATGAAAAGTTGACATTTGTTAAAATTTTAAAAAGAAAAATCTAAGTTTATGTATGTAATGTAAAATGAAGTAGGTTTACTCTACCAATTTTCTGCTTATCACTGCGTGTAATAAGGTTGCATAATTTCCGAGAATTTGCAGCAAGATTCTTTCTTTGTTAATTAAAATTTTGACAAATGTCAATTTTTCATTTTTATTAGGAGAAAGTTGACTTTTTTTATGGCAGTGGCACACACACTAAATGTAATGTTTTTAAATGTAATTGTAAATGTAATTTTTAACAAAAGAAAGTTACCGTTTACATGAAAAAATATACTTCATGAAATGACGAAAACAAAATATTAGTTAATCATTGTCTGCCTCTCTCGACATTTCAATTGACATAAATCATCATCGCTGTCTTCAGCGATTTTGTTTTCTTTACTAAGAAGTAAAATATCATCAATTTCTTGAGGTACCTTTGGACCACTAAACCAAATTGGTTCAAACGTGTTGTCCCTATTAACCCATCCATTACTTGGTGGATCATAAAAATATCTCTGTGGCATAATTCCATATGGCTACAATTTGGTTTGTTCTTTTTATTTTTTTCCATGAGAACCGACTTACAAGGAGGGAACATTTGGGAATTTAATGCTTTCTTCAGCATAACTGGATTCTCTTTTGCTTTGCATTGGTAAATATTAACAAAAGTATCCGATCTCACTTCACGTTGTGAATATTTGCTCTTCCATATAATTTACAAACATAAGCTTCTATGAACTCAAGCACTTCTTCCGAAATGTTTTCTGAAGAACCCAATAAAATAAATGCTGTTTGTGCCTTTGAAGATTTTTTTAATATTTGATATGGCTTTTTTTGCCGTAAAATGAAGCTTTACACAAGGTAGAACCTAGAATTTCGGGTATCTTTGTTAGACTGATGGATCTCAATGTATTATTAGATATATACCCAACTTCCATCCAAAGATGTTTACCTTGATTATTGAACTTTTCAATATATCCCAAAGCAATGACAGCAACTTCGGTGTCTGATGTTCGTATCAAAATAATTTTAAAAATAATTTTGAATAAGTGGAATATTATTTTAGTGTCGGCTTCTTCATGCTCGCAGTAGTATTCCGTTGATATTTTCTTAATAACTTTTCCATTTTCTTGGTGAAATTTATTACATTAATTTGGAGAGAATCCACTTATGCTGAAGAAAACAATAAATTCTCAAATGTTTCCTCCTTGTAAGTCGGTTCTCTTGGAAAAAAATAAAAAGAACAAACCAAATTGTAGCCATATAGAATTATGCCACAGAGACACAACCATCTTTCTATGATCCATCAAGTAATGGATGGGTTAATAGGGACAACAAGTTTAAACCTCTTTGGATAAGTGGTCAGAGACCTCAAGTAATTGATGATATTTTACTTTACAGTATTGAAAACAAAATCGCTGAAGGCAGCGATGATGATTTTACGTCAATTGAAAAAATGTCGAGCGGGGAAGACAATGATTAACTAATATTTTGTTTTCGCTATTTCATGAAGTATCGTTTTTCATGTAAACAATAACTTTCTTTTGTTAAAAATTACATTTAAAAACTACATATAGTAGTCAACCTTACTCTAATAAAAATGAAATATTTACATTTGTCAAAATTTAAATTAACAAATAAAGAATCTTACTGCAAATTCTCGAAAATTGTACAACATTATTACACGCAGTGATAAGCAGCAAAGTGGTAGATAAAACCCACTTCATTTTACAATTTATATAAATTTAGATTTTTCTATATAAAATTTTAACAAATGCCAATTTTTCATTTTTATAGTTGACTATAGTTTTCTTTGGTCCAATGTATTTTTTAGTACTCATCTTAAAAAATAAGCTATATTTTAATGTTTAATGTATGTTTATGCCTAAAGGCTGTTTCTACCATTTTTTTAACCCTTCAGAACTAACGTGCCGTAAAATTACATGTTTACCAACGTCGGTCCGTAAGACCGATGAATTTTGACATTGCTTTTTTTCAAAATATGAAGTTTCGAATTGTAAGTAAGACACATTATTTACTGTTAAACAGTTAGCAAATATATTAATTCATACAAAGTAACGTGTTTGTTAAAAAATATTAACGGTGTAGTTTATAACAACTTTTATATTATACATATATCATAAACATAACACAAAAATATTACCTTGCTAGCAGCTATGTTGTATATTTTTAAACGAACTAAAACAAAAAACTTAACTTTCATACATTTATAATGGGTACTTATCCGAAAAATTTAATTTAGTCTTCGGTAATAGTCTGGCTGCATTCTTTACATATTGGCGTCAAGTGCTCCAAACACATAAACTTTGGACACTGGTAGCATCTGTATCGTGTTTTTCTGTTTTTCGTACTGGGACAGTAGTTACATCTTCCATGTACATCTCTCCTAGGTTCTTGATCCCCAGTTTGTAAGCCACATATTTCCGCAAGTCTAAAACGAATCCTTCTGGGAATATTTTTCTGTTGGGCTCGTCGCATAATATGATCGTTTAGGAGATCATAACCAAGCTGTTTTAAGAATACTCTTCTGGCGATATTTTTTTCGTTTGTGTTATTACACCTGTAAATTATATACGAATTTATGCCTGCTACATTCATTGCCCCATAAAATAAAACCATAGGCCAGCGACAGGTAGCTCTAGCACAATTGTAGGATGCGGAAAGTTTATCGACTACGTCGACTCCGCTTTTCGTGTTGTTGTAGTCGATATTTATTTCTGGCTCTCCAGTTGTATCATCTATATCATCCGAGAAACGCATGCTGGAGATTAGTAAAACATTTTTGTTTTTTTCGGAGAACGTAAGACACAAGAGTCAGATTTTCTTGGAAGCCGAACATACTACTGTCCACTGGTCGAATTGTATTCACGAATTCTGAAGGAATTACATTTTTATTTTTTCTAAGTGTCCCTAGTATGGTCACCTGATATTCATTCAACAGCTTGTTTGCCAAATCTGTTGAGATAAAAAAGTTATCCATAGTAACGTTTCTCTTTGTACCTCTTATCGGTTCACACAAGCGTGGAACCAAAGTTATGTTTGATGTGTCGACAAAGTAGGGGCCGTTTGGTTGTTTTCCCACATATACTTCCATGGAAGTCTTATAAAACATTTTTGCATCGGTCAATGCGTATACTTTTATAGCATATTTCCGTGGTTTATTCGGCATATAAACTCTAAACCCACACCTGCCGCGAAAACCAAGGAGCATTTCATCTATTGTAGTAAAATGTGACATTGAATAGTGTTTTGGTAACTCAGCGGTAAATGTATCAAGAAAATCTCTGATGGCAGCTAACTTGTCTAATTTTGTACGATCTTCTCGGGTTATCTTATCATCGAAACGTAGATAACGCAAAAGGAACCTAAACCTTTCCAACGACATAGTTAGGCGATATATTTCCATTGACAAGCCATTTGCTCTAAAAAAGTCACTAGCATTCTGGTTGTTGCTCTTATTTGCTGCTGAAATGTATAATAACCCAAGAAGGGCTTTAATCTCAGTTACGTCTGTTTTACGAGCAGTTCTGTAGGATGGGTTATATGCCTTTGATATTATGAATTTATTTGTATTTTCAACAATCAGTTCTAATATTTCTGCAGTGAAAAATAAACTCCAAATTTCTAGTGGTTTTTTTCTCTGACGTGCAACTCCTTTGACACCCGGCAATTGCGTGACAATATTTTGAGCTCGAGTGCGCACAGCTCTTGGCGCGTTGACATGTTTTTTCCATCGGGTCTTCTTATCTCTTCCCAGAAAAGATGGAATTCTGTGGACAAGTTCAACAAGACTATGATTGACGGTGCTGGTATCATCGCGGTGATCATCGAACTCTTGCTCGGAATCGGTGTTATAATCCAGAGTTTCCAAATGATCCCCCACAAGGCTTTCATCATCGTCATCAACCTCAAGGTCTGGCGGATACGGTTCATCTTCGACTTCTTCCCATAATCTTTGGAGACTTTCCTGTTCTCTCTCATAACATCCTTTAGCCATTTTGGATAATCTATAACAAAACAAATCGTGTAAAAATATTACTGAACAACAGTTTTAAAAATACAAGTTTACTAACCTCGACACAAACCGATTTTGCTCCCAGCTGAATAACAATACAATAGCAAGCTATTGGCTCTTGCTGACCAACAGTTTTAAAATTGCAAGTTTACTAACGTCGGTTTCACGGACCGATTTTGCTCCTAACTGAATAACCATGCACTCTATACAAACACTTTTCACACACTAAACTCGCCTAAGTCACACAAGAAGGTACTGGGACGCGGAAGCGTCGCTGGTTAATAGATTGGCGCTTATCGGTAAAATTCGTTCCGGTCGGTCTCAGAGACCCGATGTTAGCACCGAAGGGTTAAACGTTCTGTGATATTATCCAAATGACTAATAAGCAATATGTTGTGATTTTTGAGGCTGAAACTGAAAGCTATTCCTTCAGTTAATAAGCTCGAAAATAATAAAAATTAGGTTTGCTTTTCGGTTCTATTTATTAGTAAGGCAGATTTGTTTTCAATATGTATATTTTAGTTTCTAGTTTATTTATAGTGAATAATTAATGCCAATTTGTACAGGTCTAAAGACGACACAGAAGGTTTATGATTTAGCGTTTAAGTACTTAGTTATAAGATGTTATAAGATTTTTTAAAGGTATTTGTTAAGTGTCCTATTGTAATTAGACCTTTATTAAGATTAGAATATCCTTACTATACGTTTCTTAAAGCCGCTGCTTTGAATTTCTATTGGCAACATTAGTCGGTAGGTATTTCGTATTGTCTGTTAATGTGAAAATAGTAATGGTGCAATCATAACACTGATTAGTTATTAGGCCAGTACGTTAGTTTTAAAAAAATAATGTTAGTATAAATGCTTTGTTTTTGATATTTTGTTAGTTTAGGTATAAATGCTGCCATCTAAAAGTAAATGTATTCTAGGCTATTCACTTTTGCGTTTTTTTTTTGTTATATTTGTTGTGTAAGAGAATCTATGATTAAAAATTGTTTCAACTGTTTAGGCTGCATTTTTTAGATCTACCAGGTTCGAAGTCAAAATGGTAGACGTTTTGCTAACTTTAAAAATATTGCTACTCAAATTTTGCATTATTATAGACGTTAATTTCAGTACGTCTGCAACAAAAATGCTACCGAATTTATCGTCTGCTGTTGTGTATTATGATTACTTAATGCTTGGTGAATAGATTGGTAAAAAAATTAATTTTGAAAAATGGCGTTCACCAAAATATTATGTCCGCCATTTTGACACCAGTCTGCTATCAATTAAGATGGCAGTAGAAACCTCTGCATGCATGTCGACATCAATTTCGAAAGTAATACTTTAACACTGTTAAATGTTCACCTCTGAAAAATAATATTTACTAAATGTCAATTTATCATTTTGACAGCGTCTGCCAGAAAATTGCTGCCGAAAAAATCGTCTGCTTTTATGTCGTATTACTAATTGGTGACAGACGAATCGATATATAAAATAGTTATTTTTGTAACAAGTACCTAAAATAAAGTTTTTCAGGACGAATTATTGCTGTTTCCGGACGAGGCGTTAGCCGAGTTCGGAATAGCAGATGAATTCTGAAAAACTTCATTTAGGTACGTGTGACAAACACTATTTTTTGTCATACGCTCCCCAAATTTTGTTATACGTTTTTTACAATTCCTCAGAACGCTTAAATTTGCAAACGGTTTTTTTGTCATACGCTCCCAAAAACAGCGATTTTACGGACTCATTTGAGTCCGTAAAATGCTTCGTTTTAGGCCTAGTCCCTAAAAGTCGGCATGGCAACCTTTACGGACTATTCCAAAATTCCTGAATATGTCTAAATGTCAAATTTCGAATGACATGACAAAATTATCAAATAGTTGCTACGATATCAATTTCTAAGCTGACTTTGTCGAACATTATGATTTCAAAAATTATGGTAAATATGCAAATTTAAGGGTTCTGAAGAATTGCAAAAAGCGTATAAATAAAAATAAAATTTTGGGAGCGTATGACAAAAAATAGTGTTTGTCACACGTACCTAAATGAAGTTTTTTAGGACTCATCTGCTATTCAGCAGAAATGAAATGATTCGTTCAGAAAAACTTCATTTCAGGTACTTGTAACAAAAATAACTATTTTTAATAATGTCATTCACCAATGCCTTATTTATGTAATGTTTGACAGGCGTCTGCTTTAGTAGAGCTGTCAAAAAATCGTCTGCCTACAAACATTTAATATAATGTGGTAATTATCTTAACTATTTCATGAAAAATTAAAATTGAAAAATCTTGTTCATCAGAATTGAAAACAAATCAAACACTTCTTCTCTAATGGTAAAAATTTTGAAAAATATCGTTCACCATATTGTCTGCCAGCTCCCATACTATAAACTTTGTAATGCTCTAGCTGAGAATATGCATTTACTGCCTTAAAATCAGTTTGCAACCAAAGTTAAATTATTATTATGCCTACTGTAGTATTCGAGAATTTTTGGATTGAAGTGTGACTTAAATATACACAGCTTTTGATTTTGGTTTGCTCGTGCCTCCGTTGATTACTGTTGTTCTTGCCTGTTGTTCGTATCATGCATATTTATTTATGATGTTTCTATTATTTATTTGAATAATGCACAATAATTGTTAATGCTTACTATTGTATAATTGAGTGTATAAATTTTGATGATTATAGTTGACTATATCTATAAGAATTTTACATGATAATTTGTGTATTTTATTGCATCCATACTATTTATATGCCGATTTAAAATACCTATGTGTAGATGTTATACTGAATAAACTAAACTAAACTATTCCAAAAAGTCGTATCCCAGATTTCGCTCGATGCCTGAAACAATGCGTAAAAGTATGACAATTCTCATAATATTTTTAGAAAATGTCTATTCTCATGGCACACATACCCAAAAAACTAACTGCTGCACCTAAGTTCAAGTTCTGCTTAGAAAAACTACAGACTCTATGCGATCGTTTAAGATATTTTCAATCTTAAGCCCGACTCGATAACAAATGACACCGATTTCCTAAAAAATAGAATGGATTCTTTCCACTAGTGACCTACTTTCTAAGTCAGTAGATCAACTGGAAGCCCAAGTAATAAATGGTTGGTTCCGCAAAATCTTTTGTCTGCTAAAGATAATCGACACCCTATCGAGAAGTAAGGCATCATTTAAAATAAAACCTTCTAAAAACCCCAAGGTAAAAGACTGAGTTAAGTTGTCATATTGAGCCCGATGACAGAGTTATTGGCCTTTCTAGAAAATGGTAAAAAGGTTTTATGTGTAATTGGGTCAGTGGTTATACGATGCCTGGTATTGTAAGGGCTTGTAAGTTAAGAGTAGCAAATAGGGCAAAGAGAAAGTTCTGTTCTTCGAATTGTGTTAAAAGCCCCACTGAAACTGCGTATTTGGTTGTTGGCTGAAGTGACGATAGATCAATAAATATTTCTTTAAACAGAAATTGTTTAGCGGTAAAGCAAGATGATAGTCCACGTGAATTACATTTACATTACAGTTTTTTATATTTTGTAACCAATTTAGAGGCTTTAAAAACTTTAAATACAAAAGTTAAATGGTTTTTTTACGTAATATCTTTTGCAACGTGGAAAAAGTATATAAAACTTATGTTTTTTAATAGAAAACCCGATATAAGAGAAATTTTCTTCCAGATTTCGAAAATTATACGTACTTTTTAGTTGGATATGCAGTTTTTTGGTTTAACATATTAATGCATTAATATTAAACAATATTAAGGAGGACTGGAGAATTTAATTCGTGTTATGACAGTTCAGTACAGATTAATTTATATCATTATTTACTAATAATTAAAAGAGTGATTCAGACATTTTTAATACCATGGAATATACCGAAGAACAAAAACATCAAATAATTCGACTCTTATTCCAATAATAATAGCATAACAAGAGTTCAAAATGAATATCAACATCAACAAATATATCGTGTACAACGCATAACATCGGCTAACACTATCAGGTATATAATGAAGCAATTTAATTTACCTGATACTTTAATAAGTTCTGGTATAAAATTTCATCACTTTATAATATTATATGGGAATTTAAACCATGAGAGATCTTACATCTTATGTATGAATACTAGGCATACAATACAATAATCTCATTTCGCAACAAGATGACGCACAGCCACACGATGTTATGCTGGCTACCGAATATCTAAATCTAAATAATCCGTATGATTTCTGGATCGAAAGTTCTGGTAGACTAGAACGGCCGACTAATAGTCCCAATCGAAACTCGCTAGATATTTTCTTGTAAGGATTTTTGATAAACAAGGTCTAATATGAAGGACCCCAAAATATATTTGATTTAAGCCAAATGACTTAGAATTAAATGTTTGTGCATAACAGAGACCACCCAGATTTAATTTCCAGCACTATTAATACAAACTAAGAAGAAATGTTTTTAATTATAAATAACAGGTAAAAAAACTTTTATCTTATGTATTAAAAGTTCTTTTTGTAGCTCCTAAAATCAAGCCTCTAAATAGGGTGCGAAATTGAAGCAAACTATGCATGCTCAAATTTATTGGCTATATGTAATATTAGAAATTAATATGATCAGCTGCAAACAGAATTTGGAGTATATAGAACAAGCTACTTAGTTTAAATGAAATAAATAATCTGCTTATAATGAAAACGTACGAATCAGAATCGTTAAAGAATTTGCCAGAAAAGCGTTTCGAATTTGAAAAGTCAGGATTTATGTATGATCTAAATCAAACTGCAAGAACGCTCACTTTTTGCCACTTAAGAAGTAAAATGATTGGTTATAAATCATATATATATAAACCTGAAATTCGAGAGAAAAACCAGGTTATTTTAGCTTTTAGCAGTAACAAAGGTATCTAGCTAGCCACAACTAGTGTCAGCGAACTTGTTGTCAGGGAATGAAATGGTTTCAAATGGATATTGTGTACATTTTGACGCAGAAGGATGCAGAATAATTGATGGAGGTAATTGTATTATTAAGGGAGAACCTGTAGCTACTGCAGCAAATGTGAATGGCTTGTATAAACTAGATGTCATGAATGTGTTTGCGATTGTGGCGAAATCTCAAGATTCTCAGATGCTATGGCACAGACGCTTAGATCACCTTAATCATTATAGCATAGCGTTGTTGAAAAAAGGTCTGGCCACTGGTGTTTTGTACAACGAAAATAAAAATCCAGAATACTGTGAAAGTTGCATTAAAGGTAAGCAGGCCAGAAAACCTTTCCCGTATAAAAAGGACAAACAAGTCACACAAAATTAACTTGACTTGATCCATTCAGACCTTGTAGGACCTATGGAAGTGGAATAATCGGGTGGCAAAAAATATATGTTTACCCTGATTGATGACAGCACAAGGAAAGTATTTTGTTATTTTCTAGAACATAAAAGTGAAGTTCTAGAAATTTTCAAAAACTCCTGCTCCATGGTGGAAAACCAAACAGAACGAAAAATAAAGATTCTGATAACCGACAATGGAGGAGAATACTGCAATGAGCATTTGGGGAAATTCCTCAAATATCGGGGAATCAAACATGAACAAACAATCCCCTACACTCCACAGCAAAATAGAGTGGCTGAACGCTACACTCGAACCATACTCGAAAAAGCACATCGACTCAAATAGTCCGAAGCAGATGTGGGCAGTAGCTGCCACATAGCAGTTTATCTTTTGAACCGTTCACCAACTAAAAAAAAATACGTGGTGAAACTCCTGAAGAGAAATGGACCGGCAAAAAGGTAGACTTGAAACATCTGAGGATCTTTGGATGTCGAGCTTATGTTCATATACCCGATGTGAAAAGAAAAATACTTGACGACAAAAGTAAAGAGTATATTTCTGTCGGGTACTCTGAAACAAGTGCTGGATACAGGCTATTAGACCAAAGTAACAATAGTCTAAAAATAGCCAGGGACGTTGTGTGTTTGGAAATCAAGCCTTCAGACGACCCATCGAAGGATTTCCATTGCACCAACTACATCAGAAGTTATTTCGTTGAAGATAACATATGGGAATGAAGGTGATGCCAGCTGAGGCCCCCCATCTTCAAGAAGAAGAAGTCAATCCAGAAGAAAACAGTGATATGCTAGTTGGTGAAAACGAAAATGAGTCAAGTGAGAGTGAAAGTGAAAATGTTGAATCCAAGTATCCTAAACGTGTAATAAGAAAACCGGACAGGTATGATGACTGTATTACTAATTACGACTCTGATTTTGCTATATCAACTATATCAGATTAATTAGAGCCAACAACAATTTCCGAAGCATTCTCAAGCTCACGAAGTGTAGAATAGCGAAACGCAATTAAGAATGAACTTGAAGCATTCAAGGCAGACAATGTTTGGGAATTGGTCGATAAACCTAATAATAGAAATATTATTAAAAATTAGTGGGTTTTTAAGATTAAAAGGAATCAGAATGGAGATATAGTGACTACTTATAGAGCTAGGCTTGTAGCAAAAGGGTTTACTCAAAAATATGGAGTAGATTATTCTGAAACTTTTTCGCCAGTTATCAGATTTAGTAATTTGAGGCTATTATTAGCATTGACAGCTGAATTAAACTTAGAGGCTGATCAATTAGATGTGGAAACTGCTTAAATGGTGACATTGTCCAAAAAATCTATATGAGTCAACCAGAAGGTTTTATAGAGTCAGGGTCAGAAAACAAAGTTTGTGGATTAAAAAAGGCTATCTATGGGCTTAAACAATCCGCCAAATTGGGGTATGAAAAAGCACATCATGTATTATTAGACTTAAATTTTGTGCAATCAAAAATAGAGCGATGTACTTTCTTTAAAAATTTTGCGGATTCCATTATAATTATAGCACTTTATGTTGATGACTTTCCTATTTTCTATAATGATCACCAAGAGGCAAAACATTAAAAAATTTAATTAAATAAGCATTTTCACATTAAATACCTTGGACCAATCTCGAATATTCTCGGAATAAAGGTTGATCGAGATCGTTCAAAAGGCGAATTAAAAATTAGTCAGGAAAAATATATTAAGAAGGGTGATCCCCTATAATGTTGCCCCCCTTTAATTTTTTTATTTTAAGTGTCCCAAAAAAAATTAAAAGTATTGTTATGTAGGTACTGAAAAATACTTTTTTTCCGCGTATAAAAAATATTGGAAAAATGATCTGTATACAGGGAAGAACAAAAAGTAAATTTTTTTTCAATGGAACACCCTATATATGAATTTATTTTTCGATTCCTCGTAAAATTCTAAGCATATTTTATGTATGATGTTATACCTCTAGAGTTAGTAGTTTCACAGCTATGTACAGTTGAAAATCGGTACTTTGGCTAATTTTCACCTTGGTAGCAAGAAAATCATTAGAGATGGAATAAAATGAATTTCACATTCCCATCTTAAATTTCCAAGAGCTATCTGATGGTGCTAACTGATGGTACCTACCGAGGTACCAGATTTGGTACCCATGGTACCGCCTGCCAGTTAGTACCGTCAGATAGCTCTTGAAAGTTAAGATAGGAATGTGAAATTCATTTTACTCCATCTCTAATGATCTTCTTGCTACCAAGGTGAAAAGTAGCCAAAGTACCGATTTTCAACTGTTTATAGCTGTGAAACTACTAACTCTATAGGTATGACACCATACATAAAATATGCTTAGAATTTTACGAGGAATCGAAAAATAAATTCATATATAGGGTGTTCCATTGAATAAAAATAACTTTTTGTTTTTCCCTGTATACTGATCATTTTTCCAATATTTTTTACGCGCAGGAAAAAACTAAAAGGGGGATCACCCTGTACTTGATAGATTTGAAATGTCAGGTAGGTACTCCGTTAGAGCAAAATCAAAAATTGTCAGTTGTTGGAGAATTTGTTGATGTACCGTATCAGCAATTGATAGGATCTATATGTATCTTGCAGTTTGCACAAGACCAGATATTTCTTTTTCTGTTTCTTTTCTAAGCCAGTTCAATAATAGTCATACTAAAGACCATTGGGTGAGTGCTAAAAAGAGTACTTAAATATTTGAAAGGAACAAAATATATGGGAATTATTTTCAAAAAATCAAGTAAGCCTATAGCTGGTTTTGTGGATGCTGACTGGGCCAACAATGAAATCGATAGAAAATCATTGCTATATTTTCATGTTAGCGGGAGGTCCAGTATCCTGGGAATGTCAAAAGCCAAAAACTATAGCTTTAAGTTCCACCGAAGCTGAATATATCGGTATATGTGAAGTAACAAAAGAGTCATTGTATTTAAAAGCGCTATGTGTAGAAGTATTTAGCGAAAATGACGATTGTAGTTTTTTAAATCTTCATTTGCCGATGACTATCTTTAACGATAACCAAAGTGCGATAAAATTGTTAGAAAATCATATTTTTCACAAACGCACTAAGCACATACATGTTAAATATCATTTTACTCGTGATAAAATTTAAAAAAAATTATATTGAGCTTTCATACATGCCTACAGCAGAAATTATCGCAGATATGTTAACAAAATCATCGGGTTGCAAAAAAACATAAATTCATTTGTAATGAAATAAACTTGAAATAGTGTCTGTGACCGTTACTGCGAAAAATATTGTTTTTTAGGTATGTTAGAATCGTTTAAAGAAATCGGAATATGTTACACTTCTTTCGGTGTGTGACCATACGAAAATACTTATCGTAGTTTAGTCGTTTGTTATGATTCTATGGGCATAGCACGTTGTATTCCTTTATTAGTTTTAAACAGTAAACCTTCGTTCAATTGACTTTTTGTGTTTTTCTTAAACACTCATTCATTGCATCGTCAAATTCTCACAAAGATGGCTGCCTTGCCTCTGTTTGCAGTTTTCGCAGACATTCATAATGCTGCTTTTGAGTTAGTTAGGGAAAGACAATCTTCACATTAGAGAAGCTGTCATCTGACTCATGAGGACGAGTTGATTTTGATTGTGGCAGTGTGTGGGTTGAATATGAAGTAGATGTAGGTGGTGTTTGGTGCCTTATTGGAATTGGAAATGGTGGTTCTCTTTCTAACGAGCCCTGTTCCCTTGAAGTTAATTCATTTTCTGGCTAATCAGTGGTATCAGCAGCTATGAATATATCGTCAGTGAAAAGGTGACGATTATCGGGAAATAAACCAGTTTTCTTAAAGCTATGAATTGCATTATTCTGCCTACTTGGTAAATCGTGACGACTCCCCCTGGATTGTCCTTAGAAATGTTTCAACCTTTTGACTGTAGAATATCGAAAGAGGTGCCATAAAAAAACGTCAAGCAGCTGCATGCGATGGCTACAAAACAAAAAATATTCGCCCACGGCAGTTCTTTTGAAGCCCCTAGCGCGAGCTGTCGATGTTGAATCAGCCAGCCATTTTTTTATTTTCATTAAAATATTGGTTCAAATTGTTTCTTTTTTCTAAATAAAACGTCAACCTACGCATATCTGTAGACGTTAATCCAAAAAGCATGATCTCCATAGTTTTTACGTAGTCAACTAGTAGTTCTTCCGTTTGGCATGAAAAAGTTCGTTGTCTACTTCCCAAGCCTTTTTTATACCCGGTAATTTTTTAATTCAAGTTTTTCACAGTCCGCTCAATTGTACTTTTTGGTACCGAACAAACTTTTGCCGCTTTTAAGTAACCATATTTACCACTTGAAACTGATCTAATTGTTTTCGCGATTCATTCTTCGAACCAATACTGACGAGTTGTGCCATATTTGCTAGTAGTACCTTGCTTCTGAAATTAAAAAAAAATACCAGCAATGTTCGCCGCAATCGTATTCAAATTAAAACAGAAAACGAGCATTGTGTTTCTAAAATTTCATACGTTAAGTGGTCGTATATGTCCTAGCAACTGGTAAAAAAATTATCGCCGTCATCTCATTGGCCATAAAGACAAAAAACTTATGTTTGTAGATCAAGGTTTTCACAAGAAATTTGTTATATTTTAGGTACACCTCCCCTACATGTCTAACTAGTTTCATGAAGTTTTGAGGATCATGTATAGTCATTTCTCTTCTCGGAGGATTCACTGCCTATGTTCCTGCTCCTTTCGGGCATCCCAACCGTTATCGTAGACTTTTTGAGCCAATCGAAATCAACCTCATTGGGGGACATTGGGGGGAAGGGGGCTATCCTGGGCACATATGGATTGTTTCTTGCTTCGAGTCAGTCAAGTGTAGCTCTCGCATAATGTGCTGATGCCAGATCCGGCCAAAAAGTATAATTTGCCTTCTCCGTGATGCTGGTTGTTTATATTAACTAATTTTGTGAGATAGTATCTGACCTCAGCATTCACTACCTCTCTTCTTACATGACCAACAAAAGGCCTGGATTCACACCTTTCCAATATGGCATATTATAAAACATACGTTGACGTACTTGACTTTAGTCCGGTAAATGAGCTCAATGGGAATTTTGATGTTACCACAAATGGCCAGGCAATTAATGTTTCAAGTAGTTTTTTGCAAATTTCCCCCTCATCAGGAAAATATTTGAAATAGTGCAAATATTTTGCTAATAATATTTATAAAAATTAATTAATATATTTATTATTTATTGTTAATTTAAGTAGATTTTCAAACATACATAAAGCTATTTTTATTGACTTAATTTAAGTGATTGAAAACCAATTAGATAAGAAAAACGCGTGCGGTAACAAGCTACTTATCTCACGCAAAATCAGGTGAAGATAAAAGAAGGTATGTCATTCGTTCAGTATAAACTTCTACAATATTGATTTTGAATTAACCTCACACATAATGTAAAAGTTGATTTACCAAACTTATACCGATCCCTGAATGTATTATCAAAACGACGAAACAAGTTTGTGTTATGTGATTGTTAGAGCATTGAAAAGAGTAGATGACATTGTCATGATTTTATTAATGTAAGTTATTTGAAGAAATATTTACGACTTAGAATACAATAAAACATTGCACAATGCCCTACCGTTATTCGGACCTTACGTGCTCACACTTAAAGTCCTATATAGCGGTGTTGTAATGTAAATAACAATTCACTATCCCATCATGTATTGAAGAAAGCTGGGCACGATTAATATTTATCCATATATCTAGTTTTTGCTGAAAATAAAAAAAAGGTAAGGGTATAGATATTTGATAGTTACCGTTTATTTCAGTTATTTTTCTTTGTTTTACTGTTAAATTTTGGTGAATGTTGCTATAAAACCGGTAACTAAACCTCAAAAAGAAATTAAATCGAATTTGGCAAGAGTTTATGAATCAAGTATTAATGAGCCGATTTAAATATCATCATTGGGGCGAATAAGGCTTCTAATCTAACTTTTGCCGAATATAGCGCTACTACTAGTTCCAATTATTCTCTTATACCTTAGGATATTGTGATCTCAATACATCTAAGTTCTGACAGTAAGTGAGGCAATGGTAGTGCGTGCATAAGTACTTTCTCGGCGTTATAGATTGAATACATTATAAAAAAAATTATTATTCTAGATTAATACAAAGCTACGTTCTTATGTTAGAAGAAATCTAATAGGTCAGTGGTCAGAAGAGAACCTTCAGAATGCACTTAGGGATATCCTCAATGGTAAAGCATTTCGAGAAATAAGTCGAAATAAGTTCCGGTTTGAACTTTAATGAGACGAAAGTAAACAGGAAATCGGCCTAGGGGAATTAAGCCGGAAAAGCGGTTTTACCTTTGAACAAGAAACTAGTTTATACCCAAATCAATACTAAACATGGCATTGCACGGCTTTGCTTGGTAAGCTAGTGATATAAAAAATTGCGTATTCTTTTGCTATCCAACAAAATATTTCCCATACTTTTAACAAAGATAGAAAATGGCAGGACCACGATACACCTACACACGGTATGTCAGCGAGCATACATACTCTGTTTTCTACGTCACATGTGTCGCAAACTTTTAAATATGCCATTTAAATAACACAGTATGAGGATTATAATTTATTTTATTTGCGATTATTACTTTATTTGGCGGACAAAATAATATATTATGGGTAAAAAAAAAATCATATTTGTTTAAAGGAACATTGGGGTTTCAAATTCGTGGGGCGGCATAAAGTAGGTGACTACCATCATAGTTAAAAAAACATAGATTGGAATTAAAAAACAGTAGTATATAGTATATATATAAGAAAATGAAGAAAAATTAATTTATATTATATTTTTGAAGTGAATACGTCTATGGTTTCACGAGAGGAGTTGATAAAGAGTTATTCAATTTTTATGAGACTAAGTCAAACTAACCGAAAGTTAATTAGACGACTAACCTAAACTATCAGTATCTCTATCAGAAGGGGTGGCTCCTAGCGGGCCTTGCACTTAGGCCACCAAACTAACCAAATATATTAAAATTGATCATAACGTATCGGAAACGGGTCAAATAAGCAAAATAAGTTGAGACTAAGTCAAACTAATCGAAAGTTAATTAGACGACTAAACTAAACTAACCAAATCTATTAAAATTGATTATAACGTATCGGAGCCGGCTCAAATAAGTAACATAAGTTGAGACTAAGTGAAACAAACCGAAAAGTTATTAGACGAGTAACCAAAACCAACCTAATCTATTAAAATTGATTATAAGGTATCGGAACCGGCTCAAATAAGTAAAATAAGTTGAGACTAAGCGAAACTAGCCACGTTAGATTGGGGATTCAGAGACGAATCGATTGCAAATGTTTTTGAAGTGAATACTTCTTTGACTGCATGAGAGTAATTTTTCAAGCCTGCGTCACGACAAGGTCTATAAAATTTTCGTCTCGCAAAAGAGATAAAATATATGATTCTCTCATACTCTTTTTTTCATATGGAATCGATAAAGAAGTATTCCCTTCCATCATGTGTGCTGTATTATTCGCAACTTTTTTTAACCAATTTTGAAATAAATTATATTTTATGAATTATTGCTAAACATAGCACGATATTCACCTTATATTACACTGAGAGGAAAACAAAAGGAAAACCCCTCGACCTTATATCTATATAAGTATCCTTTTTTCTTTATTTTATAACAATTTTCTCAAACCCTGTAGAGAAAACTGTAAATAATAAAAATATTTTGATTTTGATTAGTTTATAAAAATGAGGTAAAAAAAGAACAAGACACATAAAAATTATTAAAATTTTCTTGCCATTAGCAAATTTTAGCATTTTACGTTCCAATCGTTTTTTAATGTCTATAAAACTAATTTTACGATTCAAATCTCGTAGTCTGGTATATAAACGGGTTCTTGATATACACAGAAGCACCTCGTAAGGAACTTCTGTGTTAGTTAGTTTAGTCATTGTTCGCATTGCTAACTTTCTGAATTAATGTTTTTCACACAGCAATGATGCCCCATGCATATTATGCAATTCAGTCTCTAGAACCCTAGTTGCATTTAATAAACCTTCATTTGGATATAACAGGTTTCCTCTGGAAATAAAACCAATCTTGTGAAACTTGGTCATTTTTTTGTTTCCATTCAATTTAGTAATGTTAAAAAAATTTAAAATAAAATATAAATTTTAACTAATCAAAGTCAAATTATTTTCATTATTTTCTGTTTTCTCTACAGGGTTTGGGAAAATTGTAATAACGTATTGAAAAATAGTATATTATTTTATATGGAGGAAAAGTAATACTTTTCATGGCGCGCTCGTGTTTAACAGCCGAACGGAGTGAGGCTGGTAATAGAGAGCAAGCCATGAAAAGTAACTTTTCCTCCAAATAAAATATGCTGTTTTTTCTTCAAATGTCGACAAATTAATGCAAAAACGTCGCTTTTTAATAGTAATAATAATTATTATTAAAGATAAGTTGGTTCGCAAGGCGGCTTAGACCGGTGCGGTGTCGGTGAATAGGCTCAGTTTGTTGCTATAATAATGTCATATAAAGCTGTCAGTGGACACTGTCAACAATAATTATTTTTTTAAAATTGCGTTTTCGATTGCGTTTTAATTCCGTATTGATAAGCAGTTATTGAGTAAGTTCGATTAAATAATAACCAATTTGTTCCTAAATTAGTGATTTTTAGAAATGCAGTCACAAATTGAGTGATAAATACAAATTTTAGTTTAATAACTCTTGAGTTGTTGACGCTTATTTTGATGTTTGTTTGTATTGTATCTATGTTGATATGACAACAATTTTACCTCCGCCGGCGGAAAAGTGAAAAGTAAAGCTCCGGCGGAGGAAAAACGAAACTTCACTGCCGCCTACACAGTCGAGTAATGATAGATTTACTGACGTTTGAAGAAAAACGATATTTATATTGATATAAGGTCGAGGGGTTGGTTCCGATACGTTATAATCAATTTTAATAGATTTGGTTAGCTTAGGTTAGTCGTCTAATTAACTTTCGGTTAGTTTCACTTAGTCTTAGTCTCAACCTATTTTACTTATTTGAGCTGGTTCCGATACGTTATAATCAATTTTAATACTTTTGGTTAATTTAGGTTAGCCGTCTTATCAACTTTCTGTCAATTCACTTAGTTTCAACTTATTTTAGTTATCTGAACCGCTTCCGATACGTTATACTCAATTTTAATAGATTTGGTTAGTTTGGGTTAGTCGTCTAATCAACTTTCGGTTAGTTTCACTTAGTCTCAACTTATTTTACTTATTTGAGCCGGTTCCGATACGTTGTAATCAATTTTAATAGATTTGGTTAGTTTAGGTTAGTCGTCTAATCAACTTTCGGTTAGTTTCACTTAGTCTCAACTTATTCTCCTTATCTGATCTGCTTCCGATACGTTATACTCAACTTTAATAGATTTGGGAGTTTGGGTTCGTTGTCCAAACAACTTTCGGTTAGTTTGACTTAGTCTCATAAAAATTGAA
>MU188135.1:25944-41081 GCA_016904865.1 Pissodes strobi | reverse complement strand
AGTTTATTCCTGATCCTTTGATTGTGTTTGTCCTTAGTTTCGTCGATGTAGACGAAGATTTCCAGTAAAAGGGAACCTTTTTCGAAATTATGGATTTTTTTACGCGTGGTTATGAAACCTCGACAGGCCGTTAGCAATTTCGCGGAGCATCAGGAAAGAGGAATAATCATGGCAGAAACCGGCCAGAAATTGGCCAATGGCCAATTTGACGCTCAGTCACAGTAGAAACGTCATCTTCCACTCTAGATGAGAACTCATACCGGAATAATTAATAGTCCTAATTTTCTTTACGATCTCTCTCTTCCTAGCCCAACAATGGTGGTACCAGTTCAAAATACAGAATCCACTCTACAGATCCCCTTGAATATTTCTTTTTTCTTCTTTGACCATGTCTTGCATCAGTTGATGTCACACCGTCCACTTCACGTTCAACATACCCACAATGCGGCCATAAATCCTTTTCACGTAGGACTTCAAAAAAATTAAAATTTCAAGATGTCAACTTTGAACAATCAAATCTCGAAATTGAAAAAAGAAATAATTACTTACTGTCAAAAAATAGCGATGAGGACGTTGAGAATATACACTGGCTTAAATGATTACTTCCGCATATAAAAAAACTTCCAACATTTAATCGGCAACATTTTCGGACACAAATTCACGAACTATTATTACATGAACTTTCCAGAGATTTCCCGGCGGACTACTCTCACATTAATATAATTGCTAATTAAAAAAAAAAGTAATACATGAAATATTTACTTACATTAATGTCAACATTAATCTTTCTTCTAGAGAAATTGGTTGCTGAAAATTGGTTTCTAAAAGTTTTAACACCACTGGTTTGATGGCGTTGACTATGTAATTAAATGTTGAAGGCAACATTCATGCATATTTCCTGAATAAGGTTGGTTGGCATCTCAATTTTTCTTATAAATGATGAAATTCACCATTGGCATGTCTTTACAAATATATAATGTTTGTACTACTTATTTTCGCCTTCTTTCTATCTCTTTTGAAGTATATATGTTTTAGGTACGAAGCAGCAAAATACGTTTTGTCACGTCACATCATGACTAAAGACGTGAAGACTATTTTTTTTATTAAATATACCACTCCATTATGCCAAAGTTTACAGAATAAATATAAGTTGCCTCACTCACTGTCGTATCTTCGATGCATTGAGATAACAAGCGTGCCGCAGATACCTGCATATTCACTTTGTACATTGTACCGTCAAATACCGTGAACAACTGTATATGCGTATCCATCGGCGGCGGCTGGCTCCTCGAGCGGGACAAGGGGGAAGAGTCTAGCCGGTTTTGCGTGCTTCGAGAGTACGGGAACTTATATTTTATTTAGTAAACTTTGGTTATGCCAAAGTTTACAGCCACGCCAACGTAGGACACACAAACCGCTTTGGGTTGTATCGCGAGTTGATTGCACAAGTTCGCATCGCATCGCCACCGTTTCGCGTTCGCTACAAATATCTCACGGAGAACGTCGTGTAAGATTTCTAAAATCACATATTTCATGTTTACGAAGTTATAATACAGTACCCCATGTGTTATTGTAGTTGTGAAATTTAGATTATTCTATAGACACCTTTTACACTAAAGTAAAAAAAGTCGTATTTATTTCGTCTAGTTTCGTGTACAGATTATATATTAGTAATGTAAAAGCTTGAGTCATATACACTCAGATGCAAAAAAAAACGCAACGAAGCAATTTTTCGTCAAATTGAAAGTATTAGAAGTTTTTAAATTTTTTGTCCTATTTTGATCATTTTGTTAGCAAACTGTATATAAATATATGAATTTTAATACCAATTACTCGGTTTTTTGATAAGTATTTGACTTATTATACGGGGTTAATCGAAGGGTGGTTTCTTTACCCTAATTTTGAAACGCCCTGTGGAATAATTTCGTCAGCGAATTTTCGTAAAACCATGTTTTTTGGTTGCAACCATGTTTCATGGGCATTTTGTTTTTTGTTTCATACCAAAATGTGCCATGGTTCATTTTTAAGAGCGAAATGAATTTGTCATTTACAATTTACGACTTTTTCAATAATTATTATTACTTTTTGGTGTTATTTTGTAAAACGGCGAGGTGGTTTTGGTGGCTGTTATCGTAATGTCATATTGACACTTACATTTTGTTTACCTACGATTGATCATGGTTCTTAGTGTCGAAGATTGTGCGAAAGGCGTTGCTCTCGTTGAAGATGGGCGAAATTATGAATATGTGGCTAGAGTACTACACACTCTTCGCTCTACGATCAAAAGGGTAATGGGACGACTGGGACGTTCTAGAGAAACTGGCAGAAATACGCGTAAAGCGGGTAGTGGTAGGAAGCGCAAAACTACCGCTTTGGACGATCGATATATTAGAGTCAATGCTTTGCAAGATCGTCACTTAACAGCGGTGCAAACAAGAAATCGGCTTCAAGAGGTTCGAGGCAACAATGTGAGTATATTTACTGTTCGTCGAAGATTACATGAGTTTGGCTTGCAAAGTTTCAGACCAGCAATTGGGCCAAATTACTTCCACGTCACAGAGTGGCTACACTGCACTTTTCCAGGGAACATTTACATTGGAATTTGAGGCAATGGAGCAATGTTCTTTTTACGGATGAGTCAAGATACTGTTTGAACTCATCAGATGGGGGGAGAACGAGTATGGCGCCGAACTGGAGAGAGGTTTGCGGAGTGCGCTTTCAGCACCCGCGTTAACCATGGAGGGGGTTCGGTGATGGTGTGGGCAGGAATATCCCGAGAGGCCCACACTGAATTGGTGTTTATTGATGGCTTGTTGACTGCACATCAATATATTGAGGAGATATTACT
Source organism: Pissodes strobi (assembly GCA_016904865.1). Classification (NCBI taxonomy): domain Eukaryota; kingdom Metazoa; phylum Arthropoda; class Insecta; order Coleoptera; family Curculionidae; genus Pissodes; species Pissodes strobi. Next base: position 38,233 of record MU188135.1, on the reverse strand, counting down.
GAATCGCGTAGTACCCTTTTCTCAATATATCGGCGATGATTTTATTCTAATGCAAAATAATGCGCGGCCACATGCATGCGTGTCACGCAGTACGTAGAAGAAGTTGGTATCAACAAAATGAACTGGCCAGCGTGTTCGCCAGATCTTAACCCTATAGAACACATGTGGACATACTTGGCAGAAAGATTAGAGGTCGCGAAAAAAATTAACTTCGCTGGGCTCTTGAGGAAGAATGGCAAAACATCCCGCAAGATGATATTTGCAACCTCATTGACAGCATGAACCGACGTGTACAGGCAGTTATAGCAGCCAAGGGAGGCAATACAAAGTATTAAGATATTTTTCACAAGTTTTTTGTTTTTGTTTCTTTACTTAGGTATTTAAGTTACAGTTCTTTCAATTTGATAAAAATTTTCTCCGTTGCGTTTTTTTGCATCTAAGTGTATTTTGAGTTAAGACATAAACAAAATTATTTTGCGTTTAAGTCAAATATTGGTAACGCAACGTGTAGGTGAATAATCTCTTGATTTTTATATAAAAACACATAATAATATAGGCAAAAATTACTTCACTTACAGGGCAAACTATCTCTTAAAATAATTGATCTAATACCTATCCTTATTTTTTTCGAGAGCTCATGCTAATAATAGTAACTTGACAATAAAGTTCTCCGAATAATCGGTAAAATGTGTAATATTTGAGATATTTTTATTAGACAAGCGTAAAATAAATATAAATAAAAGTTGGATAAACCACGGTTTTGTAAAAACAGACAGAAAAAAATTGTAAACATGTTTCTTTTATTCGCTGGGCGTTCTTTTGCTGCTGTTCGACAACTTCGCAGGAAGCACTAAAAATAAATATTATGTAAATCGAATATTGAAACACGAAGGACGCTGAATATTTTAAGTGTTATCTCTAAGTACGTGAAAGCTTTAAAGGTATTTTGTGTTGCGGTTATCTCTCTGATTATTGAAAACATGCATGGGTGAAAATATTACATTCGGAGATACCCATTATGAAATATTCAAGACATATCATGGTTTATGTTAAAACGGAAGCTAACCGTTACTGACGCATATCATGTGGGTTTTATCTTAAACTTTCTATTTATGTGACCGACGGCTTAAACAATTTTGTCCTTATCAACGCAGAAGATCGTGGCACAAAGCTTTATTGAACGGAAACATATGCCACAAGAGGGTATAAAATATTAAGAGGGATTTTTATAATTTTTACTACATGAAAACATATTGTATTAAAGCTGTCAAAAAATTATGTAAAATAATTGTAATTTTAATAAAAATATAAAAACCATAGTAATATAATAAATATTGTTGCATAGTATCGACAGGTATGAACCCAGGCTCGCGGTAGTGGTAAGAAGCTCGGAAATTCACCAGGGTGTGAAAATCGGTTTTTCATCGTTGTGATAAAAAATAAAAATGGCGGTTAAGGTGTGTCAAAAAACTTAAAGGTCGCGAAAATTATATCGATTGGAAGTTCCAAATGACTGCTTTGTTAAAGTTAGACGAACCTTGGACATCTATAAGGGAACAATGGAATCTAATGTAGATAGTACCACAAGAGCTCGTCGGGAGTAGAAAGCTCTTTCAGAAATAATTCTTTTTCTAGATAAATCGACGTATCCTCATGTATCGACGATTCTTGAACATGTCTAGTTTAATTGTCAAAATCATATGGTGTGCCTGTCTTACTGATAGACCGATAGATGAATGACATTTTGACACAAGAAATGAAAACACAAAATCTCTTCGAAAGATGAATAAAACAAAAGGAAACAATAAACCTAAACACAATTAAATAAACGAATTATAATATACAGTAGATGACTTTTATGATCTCCAAATTGTTTGAGGTAGGTACTGCTAACAATTCATTTAAAAGAGTAAATATATCCAAGGTTACATTTGTATCGAACAAATTTTTAAGTTTTTATTTATTAACTTTTAGATCAAAGAAAGGCTTGTGAGCATTTTCCAGAGTAAATATAAGAGAGCTCAAGTATTTAAATCGAAAGACAAAAACCTAGCGAATTGGAATGCACAATCAGAACCTATAAAAGAAGTTTCCGAGACCTAGTCGAGTACCTTCGACTCTGCAAGGGATAAAAAAAAGCCTTGATGTTATTATCATAAGTAGCTACATCATAAATGTAAATATAGAAAGTAGGTAATGTTTACTATACCTATATTGTATATTGGAATAATCCAAACTAAATTGTGTTTGTAAATAAAAATAAATAGAAACCAAGCAAAGCAGTAGCATTTGTTCATGCCAAAATTAGAAAACGCTACAAAAGAAGGAGTGGGATCTGGAGTTTACGGAAGTAGGTGTCGAATCTCTGCACCTCTAGGAAACGCTCCCACTATCGTTCAAGCAGAACTAAATGCTATCAATATGAATGTCCCAAAAAAGTGCAAATATCTATATCCTGTCATTCCTATCAGATAGTCAAACCTTAAAAGCGTTAGCATCTAGCAGAATCAACTCACGGCTAGTGTGGGATTGTCGGATGGCTGCAGATCAACTGACAAAGAACCATTCTATGGCATCACTAGAGGACGCGTAATGAATGAACTCAGAAATTGGGAAAAAAGGCGGAAAGAGGCGTATTGGGCCAATGCACCTGGGCAAAGACAGGCTAAGAGACTCATCTCTCACTCGCCTAACTACACAAAAAAGCTTCTCAAGCTACACAAAAATGAGATAAAACTGGTCGTAGACCTTCTCACTACATATGGCCCCTGGAGGTGCAACCTCAAGAGAATGGGGAAAACCACTGACGAACAATGCACATTCTGCAAAGCTATGGCTGAAACGTCAGAGCACTTACTCTGCGAATATCAAGTACTGACTCGCCAAAGGTTGAGGTATCTCGAAAATGCCCTTGTGGCACCGGGGGATCTACAAAAGCTCAACCTTCGAAATATTCTGAGATTCTCGAAGAAGATAGGAATTTCGTGTAAAATAAACTTACCCAAACTAACACAAAAGATCAATAATTGTGGTCGACTTGTTGAAGGGCAAATCTTGCCGAGCGACCCTTCTACCTACCATACCATTCCATACCTGAATCCAATATCTCATATCCTTAGTGTACAAGTTGACAGAAATCTTTCAAAGAATGAATTATAAATAGGTCACGAGCAATACATTAAGAGTATACAAGTAAGTACTCCGTAAGAAGAAAATCAAATATTTTCTTGTGTCAGAATTAATTGACCTCTATGTCAGCAATTAATAGGAGCTATCAACTATGTTGAGGTATGAACAAGGCCAGTTAATTCTTGTTCAGTATGTTGGGGTTTGGAACCTTCGGCAACATGCACTAAAACGGAGTTTTATCCACAATACCAAAACAGAATTATTGCACTCGACGCACGTTTCGCTAACCATGTTAGCATCATCAGGAGATGATTAAAACTGTTTTAATTATCTCAAGTTTTAATCATCCCCTGCTCATGCTAACATGGTTAGCGAAACGCGCGTCGAGTGCAATAATCCTGTTTCGGTATTGTGGATAAAACTCCGTTTTAGTACTTGTTCAGTATGTTTTTTTAGTTACTTTAATAATATTCATTCTAAAGAGCACTGGCAGGGTGCTAAACGGGTATTTAAATATTGAAAAAGTAAAAAAATCCAGGTACTACTTTTGAAAAATCAGGTAAACCTATAACTGGCTTTGTAGATGACTAAGCCAACAATAAAAGTGATCCAAAATCGTTTTGCGGCCATATTTTCATGTAAGCTCATACAGAAGGATCCACCATTGCCTCGCAAAATCTGGCATTATCAAAATTTCAATACAGAAAAAGAATTTTTAAGCAATTTCTTAATTAATAATAACTGACGTTTAGGGCAGTGAGTAAAAAATAATACATTTTACGCACTGGTGCGTAAAATAATTTATTGTACGTGCTAGTGAATAAAATAGTTAAGACAATCCAATTGTAAATAGATTTCAAAAGAAGAGTTTATAAATAATTTAAAATTCTTACTTGTTCATCATTATTTACAATTATTATCAAAAAAAATAGTAAGAAACTACGTTTTTCTCATTTTATTAAAATATTAAAACAAAAACAGGCGCTAAGCTCAACAGAATTCAATTTCTAAATCACATAAAATATTTGAACACATCGCTTAAGACATTTAAAGGCATATTAAAGATAGGTGGTTAAATAAACTGCAAATTTAACAACAAAAAATAAGAACTTGAAACTAATATTTATATTCACCCTTTAAAATATTATTTGTTAAAAACAGGCTCAAGAGAATACTTATTATAAATAGCATAAAATATTTGAACACATTTTGATTATTTTAAAGCCCATTAAACATAGGTGCCAGAATGAACTTCAAATTAACAAAAAAATTATAACCAATATTTTTATTCACCTTACAAAATATTATTTCTGGGTTTGTCAGGTCGGCTAAAATGGAGTCCATGTTAACCGTTGCCATACCTTTTTCATCGACTATAAATTCAGTTGACACGGCATCTTCTTTTTAAATTTAACACTCGTACTATTTTCAAAACAAAAAACTCGTTTAGATCCAAACTAACAAAAACAAAACTACTAAATGAAAATTAAACTACTAAAAATGTTATCTATAAAATACCATGTGATTGCAATAAATTTTATATAGGTGACACCTATGTGACCATTATCAAAACGTATAAATGAACATCAAACTTATATTAAAAATACACAATTCCACAAATCACATATTTGCCAACATGTATTTAATAATAATCACAGAATACAATGGAACGCTTCAAGTATTTTAGCAAAGGAACCTTCATTTAAAAAACGTAGAATTAAAGAAAGTGCTTTAATTTTATTAAATAAAGATGAATGTGTTGCTTCAACTTCTGTTAGTTTTAATAGCACCTGGCTACCTTTGCTAAAAGCTGAAGTTGATAAGGGACACTTAAAAATTAACCTTTCAACAGAAATCATTGAATTCTTCCTAAGCGAATACCACCAAATTATAGATATATAAAACTTCAGAAACGAATTAATTATTTACCTAATAACACCTTAATATCACACTAACCCAAATAACCAGTAACCGTAACCAGTAATTAATTAAATGATATAACATTATAATTATTGTCATCTTGTCAAGGTCAGTTCAATGCTTGACAATCTGCAAGAGCTTTTTATTGTATTTACTAACCATTTTCCTTTTTAGATTTGTTCGTTCTTGACAAAGGGGGCAGATTTGTTCCTCGAAACGTTGACCATTTTTCCAGTTTCCTTTAGGTTTTTCAGCTTCGTTAGGGTCACTAAACTAGCACTTGTACCCTGGAGCCAGAGCAAGCGGCTCTAAGTGGAGAGGAAACCTAAACATTTGTAAGGCAAAACATGAATCCTCCACAACAATATAGAACATATCTACATCAAAGGAGTTAAATATATCAGTATTATATTTGAAATCACTATGTACTGAAATATTTGGCATAAATAGCTATGGTGCCTTCTTAAATAACAATATTTTTATTATTATCTGTAATGATAACCAAACTACAATAACTTTGTCAGAAAAGCATGTTTTTCACAAGCGCACTAAACACACACATACATGTGAAATATCACTTTATTCCTGATAAAATAAACGGAAATTATATATGTCGAGAACAGAAATGATATGTTAACCATTAACTACACACAATTCATAGGTAAAAAGGTTAAATTTAGTTAATAAAAATGTCTCAGTATCTCTAATAATCTCTAATAATAATTGTGTTATTGTTAAGTTGCTTTTTTGCGTCTGTTAATGTTTGTTTTGTTCTTTTCGAAGAATGTTGCAGATTCAATATTAAGGCTGCTTTGTAGTGCTCATAATATCGAAGTTGTCAACTAGCCCATTCGGCACGTTCGTGGATTCAGCGAACGAGATTGTTTAGATTATAATATGTATATCGTATTAAGTTGCCACTGGGCGTCTTTATGAAGTGGGAAGCTGAACTTTAGTTGAAGTCAGTGGCTATTTAGATATTGTATTTTAATGATCTTGTGTATTTCTTTCCACAGCATTGCGACCTGTAACGTCATTATAATCTGACAAATATCCGGTTTGAAAAATAATATGAATTTTACCTAAAAAAATGTGTGTTAAATTGTTGAATAATGGAAGAAATAGATGTATGTTTTTTATTATGTTCTTACTGCGTTGCTTAATCCAATTGTTATCAACATACATTGTCTAACCTTGGCCAACTCAAACATATCACCACTAGAAAACCACACAAATATACATCGCACAACAAGAAAACATAATCCCTAATATGATTTAATAACAACTAATGTTTTGGAGATTGCCACAAAAAAAATCTATTACTTGACGAACTTTAAAATGGTACGGATGCAATGACTGTTGTTTATTTTAATTGCATAATTTAAAGCCATTCCGAGTTTTCCGTTGTTTCTTTTATCAAAACAATAATATTAAAATAATGTTTGAAGTAAAATGAAAAAAATTACAATTTCAGTTTCCCGTATAATTATTAAATGATTGCGGACGCATTACAATAAAATGACAATTTACTGGTGGGAAAAACGCGATAAATATGATAATAGCATTTGATTAGCTTCCTCTCGATCATTTATATTGAAATCCAATTAATATTATATCAATTTAGCTTAAATATACGTCTACAGAAATTGTATATTTTATATATTATATTCTGGTAATTTCGCTCCAGTTACACGAGATTAGAATATTGCAAAAGCCACTTCATTTGGAAGTTAAAAATGTAATTAGTTTTAGTCATTTCAGCGATTGATATATAGCACCACTGTTTCGTTCTATGCGCCTAGAAATCTTCTTGTTTGTACAAAAAACAGTATTTATAAAGTTGGCACAGCTGAAGTAACGCTAACATTTTTATTACCGGCACTTCCTACATTTAATCGCATTTCTTTTGTTTTCCCCTCTGTGTGACTTTTTGAGATATTATTAAATATATAATATATAATTATATATACACGGATGGCCAAAGGTCTGTAATAAAATTCATATTTTTTGGGCAAGCAATGTTTTCAAAAAACACTGAAACGGTAACTGATTTTGAATTTTTCACATTTTTTTGTAAAGTAAAAAAAAATTAATTCTAATCACAGGTGATTTAATGCCGCAAATGCTGAAAATGCCCTCCATTTACTGTCTGACATTCTCGTAGGCGATAGCAAAAGCTGTCCAAAGCATTACGAATGACTTCAGCTGGTATATTTCGTATCTCCGCCATGATTTTGTGCTATAGATCTTCAATATTGTCCGGTATACCCTGATAAACTCTTTCTTTCAAATATCCCCAAAGAAAGTTTTTCTAGGGGCGTTAAGTCGGGGGATCTTGGTGGCCATTCAATTGTACCGCGTCTCCCCATCCAACCATTTGGAAACATTTGATCCAAGTGCCTGCGAAACTTAATACCAAAATTTGGAGGAGCGCCATCTTGTTGGAACCAAATTCTTTGATCATGTATATCTAGATCTATTCTATGAGGAAAAATCTGAGCTAGCGCAGGCATCAGTGCGAATGTTAGGAAGTCTAGGTAGCGTTTGGCCGTAAGGTTTAAAAAAAAAAATGGACGTAAAATTCTATTGTTGATTTGTTTTGCGTCCAAGCTTTCGGTCAGTATATCGTGACCTTCGTTAGGGCTAAAAATTATTTTTTCTTCAAACGTCAGTAAATCCGTCTTTACTCGACTGTGTAGGCGGCCGTGAAGTTTCGTTTTTCCTCCGCCGGAGCTTTACTTTTCACTTTTCCGCCGGCGGAGGTAAAAGTGTTGTCATAGCAACATAGCAAATTTGTATTTATCACTCAATTTGTGCACTGCATTTCTAAAAATCACTAATTTAGGAACAAATTGGTTATTATTTAATCGAATTTACCCAATAACTGCTTATCAATACGGAATTAAAACGCAATCGGACACGCAATTTTAAAAAAATAATTATTGTTGACAGTGTCCACTGACAGCTTTATGTTACATTACTATAGCAACATCCTGTGCCTATTCAACGACACCGGTCTAAGCCCCCTTGCGAACCCATTTATCTTTAATAATAATTAGATATTATTACTATTAAAAAGAGATGTTTTTGCATTAATTTGTCGACATTTGAAGAAAAAACAGCATATTTTATTTGGAGGAAAAGTTACTTTTCATGGCTTGCTCTCTATTACCAGCATCACTCCGTTCGGCTGTTAAACACGAGCGCGCCATGAAAAGTATCACTTTTCCTCCATATAAAATAATATACTATTATCTACATATATCACAATTTTGTGGCAACTTATAATCAAAACTAGTTGAACTCAATTTTGGCAATTATAACATTTTAAAAACTATTGTAAAAAATTGGTAAAATATTAGTATAACTTATATTCAAAATAAATAATTTACGAGGTGTTAAAGGAATACTTGATATTTGATGTTACCTAATTTAGTAATAATGGCAAGGTGTATTGGTACAAAATGATCGATTATTTAGTGATAATATATAAGAATAAATTGAGTTTAAAGCATCAATTTCAGTTCTCTTATTCATAGAATTTGTTTTATTTATTTCGACCGTTTCTAAAAATAACCTTTTATTTAAATTTATTTCTGTATGGAGAATTTGGATTTCATTAAAGTTTGGTATGTGACCAGTAATCTATGCATGTTCAGATAGAGCAGAAGTGTTTTTTTTAAGTCTTATGTCATTTTTATGTCCAGAAATTCAATTTTTTAGATTTGTGACGTTTGTCCAATATACTTTTTATCACAATTATTACATGGAATTGAATATACTAAATTTGAGTAATTTAAAACAATAGTTTTATCTTTTAATTTTGAATAAAAATTACCAATAGATTTACCATTTTTAGCGCTAATTTTACAGGTTCATTTCTAAAAATTTTAATTATTTTCCGAGTAAGGTCTTTGATATATGGAAATGAAGCATAACAAACATTTGAAATATCATTATTTATGTTATCATGAATATTATTGTTGATGTTATTTATTCTATTGTTAAAAAGCAATTTTTTTAGAAAATTTAATGGATTACCATTATCTACAAGGATGTCTCTAAGTTTGTGTAAATTTGTATTTATTAAAGTAGGATGCACTAGGTTTATTATTCTATTTTTTAAAGCTAGAACTAAATTAATTTTCATTTTATTACTATGATAAGAAAAATAATTTAAATACCTTTTAGAGTGGACAGGTTTTAAATATCAATCGGTAATTAGAATATTATTGTTTTGTTTAATTGTATCTAAAAAAGGTATTTGATTGTTAACTTCTTTTTCAATCGTGATTTGTAATTTTGGGTGGTAATTATTAAAAACTAAAAGAATTTCATTTATTTTGTCACTAGGAATACAACAAATAATATCATCAACAAATTTTTTAATAAAATTTGGTTGAAAAGTTAAATTTTCTAAACATTGATCTAATAAATCATCCATTACATATTGGGCAATGATTGGAGAAATAGAACTACCCATTGGGGTTCCAAAACTTGTTTATAAAATTTTTTATTAAAACAAAAATGATTAGAATTGAAGATAAAGTTGACATTTCATGCAGTTCTATAAGTTGTTCTAATATTTTACCAATTTTTTACAATACTTTTTAAAATGTTGTAATTGCCAAAATTGAGTACAACTAGTTTTGATTGTAAGTTGACACAAAATAATTTTTAGCCCTGACGAAGGCCACCATATACTGACCGAAAGCTTGGACGCATTAGTTATACATTTTCCACCATCCGTGAAAACCTACAAACTAACATTTTACACCTCTACGGGGAGAGGACACTACAAGACATAAGGAAGTTCGAAAAGCTGAGATCCAAAGTTTCAACAACGGCAAGCGACATCATCTTTCTGATAAGATGCCGCGACAATAACCTTCAACCAACGTGTACAAGGATATCCTATCATCTGAAAACGAGAGGAGCCAACAAAATCCTAAAGAGAGCTAGCCAAGCACTCCTGCGAGAACAAATACGCGAAAAACGAAAGCAGTTGTCCAAAATAGAAACAGAAGTATACAAGCTACATATATACTTAAGTAACAAAATTCATCCTCTACTGTGGACAGACCTAGATAAAGTATCGTTCTGGCGCACGGAATCTGACACCAATCTCAAAACAGAGAAGCTTAAGAAGAAGTTCGAAAACCTGCAAAACCGTACAACAGATCACACGGAAGAAACACTGGATATCAACAAAGTAGTCCACAACATCTCGGATCACCAACTTACCGAATCTGAAAATAAGGTACTCAGTAAAGGTTTCAACTTTGCACTAGCTCCACAGAGGATACCGACAGAAGAGATCATTTCCAACGTAGAATCGACATTAGACAAGAAACCAGAAGAAGAAGCCGAGCAAGTGAGACAAGAAGTGGCCCGTGTACTAAAAACAAGCCGACCACCAAGACCAAATTTAAAACTTTCCGAAGTATATGCCCTTAAATCCCTCAAGAACAACAAGGAAATAACTATACTCCCAGCAGACAAAGGAAACGCAACAGTCGTGATGAACACCGATGACTACATGAAGCAAATGGCGGACATTCTTAAGGATCAAACATATAAAAAATCCAACAGGGATCCAACTACTTACCTAGAAAAGACTACCAAAACCAAAATAAAAGCAGCAAACTTAGACCCAGAGATTGAGAAAATTATCATCCCACGAGAAAAATCTAGCAGGTGTCCAAAACTTTACGGCCTACCCAAGATACACAAACCCGGTGTGCCTTTAAGACCCATCGTAAGTGCAGTGAATTCTCCAACACAAAAACTAGAAAAATATCTCGCAAGTATAATGCAACCAACAACTGAACGTGCGGAATCTTACGTCAAAAATTCGGAACACCTTACCAGAATACTCGAAGACATCCATTTAGGCGAAAACGATATTCTTGCAAGTTTAGATATCGTCTCACTCTACCACAGCATACCAATCGATGAGGCTCTAGACAAGATCGCCATGAATGAGGATTTTCCAGCACATGTTATCGAATTATCGGAACACTGTCTGAAAAACACCTATTTCATGTTCAATAACCAGATCTACCGTCAAACCGATGGCGCCCCCATGGGATCATCGCTGTCACCAGTCATCGCAAATCTCTTCATGACCTATTTCGAAAGAGATGCCCTACGAAACGCAGCCCTTAAACCCACACTATGGAAACGCTATGTAGATGACATCTTCATTATATGGCCCCATGGTAGAGAACAGCTGGACTCCTTTCTGGACAATCTTAACCAAATTCACAGCAGGATCCAGTTCACACTAGAAGTTGAAAATAATAAGAAGCTACCTTTCCTAGACCTCCACATCATCAGAACGCCGGACAAAACACTAGATTATACCGTATATAGGAAACCCACCCATACCAACAGATATCTAAAAGCCGAATCGCACCACCACCCTTCACAAATCCAGTCAGTGGCAAATACATTGATATCTCAGTCTTATCGCCTAACAAAGCCTACCCAAAGGCAAGAAGAAATAAAACAAACAACAAACGCCCTTAAACAAAATGGCTACTCTGGAAACAACATTAGGAAGGCAATCAATCGACAAAAACAAACAAGGAAGGAACCAGAAAACAACGAAGAACATAACATGCAAAAAGCCATACTTCCATATATAAAGGGAGTAACTGACAAAGTAGGCAGAATCCTAAGGAAGCATCAAATCAAGCCAATTTTCAAGCCACAGCGAACCTTAGCCCAAGTACTCGGAAATCCAAAGGACAAAGTAAAGTTTGAGAACCAAGGAGTGTACAGCATACCTTGCGGCGGCTGCCAAAAATCATACATAGGGCAGACAAATAGACGAATTTCAACTAGAATCCAGGAGCACAAGAACAGCATCAGAACGAAGCAGACTACAGCAGCACTCTACCAACACCACCTATCAACAGGACACTCCATCGATTTCAACAACGCTAGACAAGTAGCCACAGTGCACCACTACAAAACTCGCATAATCAGAGAAGCCCTAGAAATCGAAAAGAACGGACAGCTCAATAAGCGAGACGACGCTCTCAACATACCAAAATTTGGAAATCTCTTCTTAAAATTCAAGAAAATCACCCTGGCTCTACTCAACAAACCAACCAGGACAGTACCGAAGTAACGGAGGCGGAGCCTATGCCGCGCTACAATCTGCGCAGACGCCAGCCTATAAAAGGAGACGCACACGGATCATAGCATCAGTTCGAGCCCAGAAGCAGAGCGA
>MU188135.1:0-20944 GCA_016904865.1 Pissodes strobi | reverse complement strand
TGTTCCCTTTATCCCAAAGAGGAAACAAATAATTATTCTATTATAATATTTTATAATATCCGAAAACGAACTCTTTCTTTGGCAAAATATCTGAAAAGGTGTAGCTAGCGCGCAATCCTTTCAAAACATTTCAAAACCAATTCCAATTTCAAAGTGAGATTGAGGTTCGACAAGCCCAGTCTGTGGATAATAATAATACTTTTCTAAAAATTTCTATACCCCTTTTTGATAGCTGTAAGCAAAACGCCCAATATCGAATTTCTACCTGAGACTCTATGGGTAGAGAATTCTTAAATATGTTTTGTTAATATATTCGATACCTAGACAGGCAACAATGGTCTATCTAAAGAAATATATATGGTGCTTTTCAGATGTATTTTGTATGCTAATAGCAGAGTTTGTTTTGATAGTTTTATAGCCCAGAAGGCATAATCCTACGTCTATTCTTATACAATGCATAGGACTCCAACAGTTAGAAATTCGGTCTTAGTACTGACCTAATATCACCGAACATGTTCGGTGCTAATATCATGCATAAAGGCGTATTTTAAGAAAATATCTTTAAACATCCAGGGTGTCCTGTAATGTATTGCATGATAAGAGTTTTTTTTTTAATAAAGCACCCAGTATATTGATACATTATTTAGTTCCGCGAAAACCTCTACGCGTATTTGGTATGATTTTCCTAAACCTAATTTTTAAGTGACATATTTGCGACTTTAAACCTTGGTAGAATCCAAAGATAATAAATTTCTCATACGAAGTTTGCTAAGGATCAAAGTTGATGCCTAATAGCATTAGCATATTTTTTTAGATCACCAGGGAATAGGAGGTCTGTGAGGAGAAGTCGGAATTTTAGGAATGGCGAAAGATGCTGCAGAAAGGTTTTCCTTTGTCCAGTTTGAAAGGAAGGTAATGATGTCATTTAAGTCGCAAGTTACGAGATCTACATATATCGCAGGTGGCTTTTTTATATTCCATCGAAAGCAGAAAGAAATGGAGAACTTATGATAACTGATTGAATTTCTTACAAAATGGTGAACTGCAGATTGCCTAATCGATGGTGGATTAGGTACCGAAAGCGGATTAAATATAAGTTGGTGAAGATTTATTGGAGAATGATGAAGTATGTTTTCTAAGAAGTATATTTGTACGAGCAGTCCAAAATGGCTTCCCTGCCAATTTATTTTTCGTTCTAAGAATTCTTGTTGTTTGTATAAAAAACATTATTTATAAAGTTGGCTCTTTTAAAACAGATAAAGAAGAACCTCTTGAGCTTCTTTTTGCTTATTCTCAATACCTGGTCCGCGCACATAAGAAGACATTATTATCATATAATTAATATTAATTTATAACAAATTTCTGTTGTATATTAATATCGAACTTGAGGCATTTTGCGCTACAGTGCATAGGCCTCTTAAGACTATCTTATGACAATAACATACAAAAATGTTTTAGTAATTAAATCAATATAAGGTCAACATTAACAGATTGTAAGTGCTGACCAAAAAAAATCTCATCGGTAAATTATGTTTAGTTTTTATTCTTACAAATTTTCTGTATATCATACAGCACTGATAATAATAATGATAATAATGTTTTTCTTTAAAATATTTTTGAGGTCACCACTGCAAAATATTTTTTTTCACTGAATCTTCTTAGATAACGTAGATGTATTATGTTTGGATTTAAGGCTAAAATCTAGATGAAAATGGTTTCTGGTTTTCTGGAATAAGTTTCGTTTAGTAAAAATTAGTGAAAAGTATATACATAATTGCACTGACTGCATTAGGTATGTTCATATTTTTGAATATTTCAATTACTCTTCTTTTCATTTTTACAAATAATAAGCTAGTTTAGTAGGTAGGTATTTCATTGTTACATTTCCAGAACAAAACAAATACAAATTCATTCCGTTTATGCTTCATCGACAAAAATATGAACAAGTAAATAACTTCTTTGACGTAATGGAATGATTTTGAAATAAAGGCTGTACGGTATTGAAATTCAATAAATTCCCAATTTTGCAAGTTAAATATTGCTTTGAACAAATCAAATGAAAACTAATAATTTTTATCAAAGTGCCCTTCTGGGCACATTGAAAAAAAGAAAGAAGAAAGAAAGAAGTTCAACAATATTCTTAGTTCAGAAATAAGTTATGTAGCTTAGTCTAAGAATGGGCTAACTTTACAAACTTTGCAAAATAATTACGAGTTTTAAGGCAGACCTATACCGTATTAAATTAAGTCACTTTGGAAATGGTGCTGCCATTTATACAGGGTGACCTAATTGAACTTATACTGTTCGCCATTTCGATTATTGACACCATTTAATATTTTATTACCAGAAAACCGAATATTCTGGAACGACCAAACATTCATACATTAAAGTGGGGGAATATAAGCAGAAATTATTAGCAAAAAATGGCGTCGATACGATTTAAAATTCCATATTTTGTGGTTTTCATGATTTTCAGTTTGGAAATTCTACTTTAAGCATACGTGCCAGCCGGCATAGCTATTTTAAAAAAATTAATCTAGGATTCGTAAACCCCGTGATCTCTACTATTGAAAAAACAATTTTCTGTACCAAATCGAGAATATCGAGGTTAAATTAAAACGTGCAGAAAATCGCAAAATATTTCAATATTTCGGCAATTTTACGGGTGAATAGATAGTTTTTATTTTTGATGTATTATGGGAAATTTAAAAAAATTACCAATATGTGGCAAGTAATTTCAAAACATAGACCACAAAATAGTACTTGAGTTTCCTAATATTAGTCTCGCATTGTTGAAATTTTCACTTCTGTTGTGTGGTCTTAATCACACACCGTTTTCTTATTACTTTTTAATCTAATAATACAACATTTGCGACCTCCCATGTTTCGAAAATGATATTACATATAAAAGAAGTGACCGTTAAAGTTCAAGCTTTTGCCACTGGTGCTGTCGTTCACCACCTTGCAACACAGTATCTTGTAGGTGGTAGATGTGGTTCACCCGCATCGCCCGGTGAAATACTACCACATTGTTTATGTGGCGTGAAATGATCTCTGGTTCATGTTTTGACACCATGCCTTTGTAATCTGGTTCCTAGGGTGGAAAAAAAAAATATTGCATGATGGCGTCGCCCAGATCAAAATACCCAGGTAAAATAGCCTCCCATTAGGATTTCTGAGTGGAGGCTGGCCTGGGGGGGTCATCAGGCTGGGACGTTTCCAAGATAAAAAATAGACTGCGATTTGACTTCTGCAACATAAGATGAATCAACACAAATATTAACTCAGTCCACCAGCACCTAACATCAAATAAGCCTCATATTAAGCTCTATCAGAAACAAAAGTGAAATAAAACACTGCAAATGTTCACTTGAATATACCCGGATATAACCTTTACTCTTCATGTCGACAAAGCTCTGGATTACCTGTTTTTATACGACTGAGCGTCAAAGAGATTTTGATAGCCTAGTGAATCTATTCTTAATCCTGACCTATACAGCGTAATCATCCAACCTCCGCCTCCGTTGGGCTCATCAGATCACCTCATCACATCTTACCTCTGCAATCTGTGAACTTGCTATCAAAACACAGGAGCCACAGGTACCTCGAAAGGTTTGGCACGACAAATCTGCAAAGTAGCAGGATCATCGCGAGTTTTACCTTTCTTTTTCTTAAAAAGATGCCTGATTTAGGAATAAAAACACCCCTGAATCTGCTGATGAGATAACTCAAGTTATCCTAGCTTGTATGGAAGCTTTCATCCTATCTTCTATAAAACGTATCTCAAACAGTAAATTATCGTTTGGGAAAAACTATTCAAGAGCAGTCAATGCTAAAAATTCCTCCTACAGCAAATGGCGCCGAATTTCGACACCACAGGACTCGGCTTATCAATGAGAGAACAAACACTGACTCTCGGCTTATCCATAAGCTTGCTGGGCATCAAGGTAGAGAACAACATGTCTTGGCGTAATCAGGTTACTAAAACCGCCAAGGCAGCAGCACAAAAGCTAGGAGCACTCTATAGAGCAAAAAAGTTGTATACACCTCATCAGCTCTTGCTGCTTAAAAAAGCCCAGAAAAGACCATCATGGAATACTGTTCCCATGTGTGGAGCTCGGAACCCAGATACTTGCTAAATATATTAGACTCCATACAGAGGGAAACGCCCGTCTTATGGATGACCCAGAGAAAAGTAGCGGACCTATCTCTTTACTATCGATATTACTACGGCAGTGTTTGAAAGAGATGGTACTTATGATTCCGACCAGAGTTGTGCCAAACAGAAACACCCATGAGACACAATCTGCTCATCAACATACGATTTAGTTGTCAATACCTAGGACGTCGCTGTTACCGGACTTCTGTGTCTGGAGGACTGCTTCGCTCTGGAATGGACTTCCGAGTAACGTCTTTCCTGAAAACTACAATCCACTGCGCTTCAAGTCCACACCGTCTTTTCGCACACACACCGCTCGTTGAGTAGTATAGGACTTTCCTTTTGTGTGTGTGCTGAACATAAAAAAATAACGAATAGGTTCGAGCAAAGTTTAAAACTCAGTCCAATTACAACATGTTTATAGCTCATATTTCACCTTTGGGTTAGCATGAGGAGAATTGGTTTTTGTTGTATGCAGTAGTTCGGCCTTTCAGCACTTAAAAAACTGGGGAAATATTGAAGTACATATGTCTTATTTGATCTTACAACACTTCCCCCTTCCCCTTTCATATCTTCTTATTCATATACCCTATAACTGAAAACCATTCTTATCGTCCACTAGTAATCAAAATTTATTTTTGAAGCAAACGAATATTCATTCTGTAGCATTTTCCCACCCTTATTATAAGAAAAGTAAACATTGTAATATCAATAATTTATTTGTACAGGGATAAAGAGAGTTCATCGACATCAACAAATAATATTAAAGCGTAGGCTTATTAGAATATATAAATGTTGAGTTCAAGAAAATAATTCTAATATTAGTGTACAGTTACGACTCTACGTCCTGTTTTTTTTTTTCTATCTAGGCAAGATACAGATATTGTAGAAATAGTCTTTGGAGTGATATTAGGTTTACAGGTACCTAACATAAAATTTAAGCCTAAATGTTAAGGCTATCAATTTCACAGTTGCAAATTAACGATAAGACATGTTACAATTTGAAAATTTCTTGAGTTTCCCATTCAAAAATATATAATTTTTAAGTTTTGTTAGTTTTGAATGTGATTTTTTAAGTGGGTGATTAATATGCCTAGGAATTATGATTGCTTCATATTGTTAAATAATAATAATTGCTATATTTTATGGTCTATCTAGGTGAAAATGTTTTAGTAACTTATTGAGGCGGCATTTCTTAGTTTGATATTTTTAAAATTATTAGTTTTAATGTATTTGAGCTAATAAATTAAGGATATAATTGAACGTATTTGGGCTATCTCTACATTTTATTCCCAATGTAGCCAAAGGAACCAAATTTAAAATTTTCAACATTATAAAGCAGCTCAAATATTGAATATGCTACAGTTTCCCTTAATATTTTGAGATCCTTTCAAACAATAATTCAAGAAGAATAAAGAAAAATGAACACACACACATAAAATGCAGCTAAACAATAATAAAATTATTGGAGATAGTCAGATTTTGATGTGCACTAGTGAAAAACATCATTTTCTGGCGAAGTAATAATCTTTAGTTACTAAATATCATATGTAGTGAAAAAGTTTCTGAATAATCCACACCATATTTTTGGGTAAAACCCTTCAGTAATAAAGTTACCATACCTTTCTGAATTTCTTTTCACACGTTTAGAATACTTGGATTCATGATTTTCGCATTCACTCTCACTTGTTTCACTTTTACTTTCATCTTCAGCTGTCGTAATTTCTGAGTCATTATATCCATCATTTGACAATGTTCTTAAGAAAAGAGCTTCTGATATGGTGGGTGCAATAGGAACAATTTAACGAGGCATTGTATGAGAACTTGTTTTCTAAAGCTACAACTTCCCTGGCTATTTTAAAGATATGGTTACTTATGTCTAAAAGCCCGCATGCAACAGTTGTCTCAGGATATCAAAGAAATTTGCTCTTTGCATCTGTGGTTAAGCTTTTTTCTTTTAATATCACGTACATAAGCACCGCATTTTCTCTTGACGTTGTACAACGCACTTTTTGCTTAGAAGATAAAATGCTGTATTGGCCACTTCTGCCCACATCTATTCATCTTATCTGAGTCACTAAACATTGGGCGCAGTTTTTCAAATATGACCTAATTGCAGCGTTCAGCTATTCCATTCTGCTGAGGACTATAGGGCGCTGTTACTTCATATGTAATCCCACGATCCTTGAGAAACATCTTTAAAAGCTCATTACAGTATTCTCTCCTACTGTTTGTTTTCAAAACGCTTATTTTCATTCGATTTGATTTCCCACCATTGCATTCTGCAGAATTTTAAAGCATGTTTGGAACCTCACTTTTATTTTACAGAAAACATTAAAATGTTTTTCTAGGGTTGTTATCAATCAGGGTAAATATATGTTTTTTGCCTTTCCATGATATCACTAGTTTCACAAAATAAGATCTTGTGAAGAAGGATGTAACCTATTTCTCATTTGCAATGCGTTTTTCTTAATTAACGTTGAATTCAGCATATACTTTCAACATAAAAAAGTTCTAATATTGGAAGTATCTAAAAATGGTAAATTTGGCAACAATGTCAATCAGTATCAGTTAATAAAGCAAGAATGCAACAAAATACAAGATAACGTGGATTGCAACATTGACGTTAACGACTTTAACAAGTTTCTCTGTATCATTTCTAGCACAATCAATAATTCATTACCAATATCCAGTATCTCACACTCCGAATTTCTCAACAAAATGCCTCGTCCAGCATCTTCTTTTTATCTGTCTCCTGTGGTCGAGCATGAGGTTGCTGCGGCAGTTAAAGCTTTAAAAAATTCAAATTGCTATGATCTATACAACATTAACACCAAAATACTTAAATCTTGCTCCAAGACGATCGTTCCATATCTAGCCATACTTATAAACAAATGTTTTACTGATGGCAATTTTCCAGATTCTCTTAAAGTCGCAAAGGTGCTACCAATGTTTAAAAAGGGCAATCCTAATCAAGCAGATAATTATCGACCTATTTCTATCTTACCTTTATTTGGAAAAGTTATCGAATCTATTTTAAAACATAAGCTTGTGTCCTATTTTGAAAAATTCAATATTTTAGTCAACAGTCAATATGGCTTTAGAAGCGAACGCTCGACGATAGGTGGAGTCCTGGAAGTAGTGAATGATATAGTCGGCGGCTTGGATGCGGGCGAGCTGCGGAGTGCAACCTTATGTGATCTATCGAAGGCCTTCGACTGTGTCAGTCACTCGATCCTATTGGAAAAGTTGCATTACTCTGTAATTAATGGAACAGCCTATCATCTTTTACAATCCTACTTGCTAAAGGAAACAAGCTGTCGTGCTTAACGGTGACCTGTCAAACATGGGGAATGTTATATCTGGTGTACCCCAGGGGTCAATCCTCGGACCATTGTTGTTTATCATTTACATTAAGCGATTTTAGCGTTGCTGCATCTCCAAGTAGGTGCGTATTATACGCTGATAACGCAACTCTTTTAACTTCTGCAACCAGTAGGGAAACTCTTGATCAAAACACCAGTTATGCCCTTTCAAACGCTGAAAAATGGTTCACCAGTAACAGACTGAAATTAAATCATGACAAAACACAAAAAATAATTTTCAGTTTTAACAATGCGACTATTTCGGGTGCCCATGTTAAACTGCTAGGGATCCTGTTGGATGATGGGCTAAAATGGTCCACCCATATAGATAACCTCTGTTCAAGATTAAGTAATCAAATCTATTTACTTAAACAGCTAAAAAAACATTTGATCAGCATATACTGCTAATGGTATACTTCTCCAATGTTCATGCTCTATTGAGCTACGGCGCTGTAATCTGGGGATGATCTTCTAAGTCGGAGAGAGCATTTAAGATGCAAAAGAGAGCGATTAGGACAATTGAAGGCGTGGGTCCACTCAACACCTACAGACCACTTTTTAATAAATACAATATCATGCCCTTTCCATGTATATTCATATATCAGACTCTTCTCGAAATTCACCAACACCCCGAAAAATTTGTCAAGCTTTCATATAACCATACCTACGACACAAGATCATCTAGCACCCTACTTTTTCCGATGCATCGACTTGCAAATGCTGCACGTAACTCCCTAAATATTTCGATTTATAATAAACTTGGCAATAATGTTAAATGTTTAAACTATGTCCAATTTAAAAATAAAGTTTTTGTTGGAAAAGTGCTTTTATTCCGTGAACGAATATATGGAGGCGCCGTCCGTAATTTAAACTGCTGTTTGTTTGTTTTACATATTTTATTGTCATTTATTACTCTGTATGTTAGTCTGATGTTTTATAATATTCTGGTTTACTAAATTTAGCAACTTGACTTGCAAGAAACATGTAAGTATATCTAACGTTGTCAAATAAATGTTATCTATCTATCTATCTATCAAAGCAGCAGTCATACGCGGTCGTGTTTCCGTTCTTTCGTTGGCTCAGCCGATATTGAGTATTTGTTTTGTTTTATTTTGATATTCTGTTTTGTTCCGATATCGTCGACGTGCTAGTTTACGCATTTCTGCTTGACTAAAATTGACCTTGTCTAGCTGCTATTGACCCCTACCTTTATTTAAAATTATTGAACTTTAATCTTACGGCGTGCTAGCTTTCGCTGTGCGTGTGTTTCTGGTTGATTTATAGTTTTGTTTTATTAATGGTTCCTGTTTAGACAAACTTGACTTTGTTCAGTTGCCATTGACTTTTATCTAAAAGCATTGAACACTAATATCGAAATGGCTGAGTGTGATTCCTGCCAGAGAATCGTCGCAGAAAAGGATAAATATAAACTTTGCTGTATGACCTGTACTGGGATGGATAAGGCAACAATACAGGTGCTCTATGAACAAAAGTACCACAATATTACATATTTCTGCAGTATCTGTGACCCTCCTACGTTAAAATATCTCTACCATAAGGTGTCACAGCTACAAGGATCGCAGATCTCTCTTAAAAATGTCAAAGCTCTGGGAACCTGTAAAGAGGAACAATGACCTTTGTAATGAAATGAATAGTTGGGTGTCAGTTATAATGAAATACTAGCTCAGTCGCCAATTTGTAAGGATAGTTAATTTATTTAATTTAATTTAATTAAGCATGAGATTAGGGTGTGGATTGAATTGTTTCCTTTGTCAACTGTAATTTTTTTGGGGCGCCAGAGCTCCTAGAGACAACACGAATTGAACATGAGTGTTTAAATATAAATAACACTAAAGACAGAAATATCAATTTGCTATTATAATTCGCAATGTCTCACAGTGCTTCAAGTGGAAGCGGCCCTAGGTGGTAGATGCATAAGCCTACTCGCATCGTCCGGTGAAAGACCACCCCACCAGAATTGGGAAGCGCTAAGTGGTTTTCCCAAATCACGTTCCGCTTCCGCGCTGGTGGTCCCGGGTTTCACAGTAGGAATATATGGACATGATGGTGCTTCCAGGATCAAAATATTCCGGAGGTAAACTCCCCGGCCATTCGGATCTCCGGGCGCTGGGTGCCCTGGAAGCCCTTCATTCCGCATTTCACAGACAGCAAAGATACCGAACCAATTTAGAATAGATTTCTGCAACATAAGAGGCCTAAATACAAACATAAATTCGGTACACCAACATCTACAAGCAAATAGACCACACATATTAGCCCTTACAGAAACACAAATATGTTCTAGATATAAGTTCGGAATATGCCTTTTTGTCCGAAGCGACCTTTCATGTCACCGCGAGGAAACACTCGAACCGAACAACCTTGACGTCATGTGGCTCAAGTTCACCGCCAAGGGATTAACCAAGTTTATATGATGTATCTATCGCCCTCCGAGCGATGGAGCCTACCAAAGCTTTTTCTCAACACTAGCTACCACCTTTGACTCAATACAGGTCGATCACCCCAGTTCAGAAATAATCGTTCTGGGAGACTTCAATGCCCACAACACCAACTGGCTCAAACATCACAACAAGACCAACAACGAAGGTAGAGAAGCTGAAGCATTTGCCATCAGCTGCGGGCTTACTCAACTTGTAGACGAACCAACTCGAATCTCAGAGAGGGGCGAATTCGCCGCCCTCCTGGATCTTTTTCTGACCACCAATCCTGACCAGTACAAGGTTACAGTTGGTCCGCCATTAGGTACCTCCGACCACAAACTTATTACAACGGTTTGTGAATTGCCACTCATACAGAAGGATCCACCATTGCCTCGCAAAATCTGGCATTACAATTCTGCAAACTGGGACGATCTAAGGCAGTTTTACCTAGATTTTCCTTGGCTCGACGTCTGCTTTGCCACTGACGACCCGTCAGACTGCTGCGAAGAGATCATGCAAGTAATCTCCTCAGGAATGGAAGCATACATCCCAAATTCCATCAAGTTACCATCAAAAGGAAAGCCCTGGTTCGACAAAAGATGCGAAAGAGCTGTAGGAAGGAAACAGCAAGCCTATAAGTACTGGCAGCAAAATCAGACCGCTGAAAATCGCAATTATTTTATCGAAGCGAGAAACGAGTGCAAGCGTGTGATCGACGAAACTAAGGACAAACACAATCAAAGGATCAGGAATAAACTTTTGCAATGCCCCAGTGGCTCCAGGAATTTCTGGTCGGCAGCAAAGGCAGTAAGTAACAACTTTACAAAAACGTCTCTCCCACCTTTGACGGACGAACGTGGCATCACGGCGACTACAGCCAGGGAGAAAGCAAACATGCTCGCCAAAATGTTTTCATCGCACTCTACCTTAGACGTGCCCCAAAGCAAGACTCTCCCCACTATACCGAACATCAACACCACCATGGCAGAAGTCAAGTTTTCTCATCGTGATATTCGCAAAATCCTTAAAGAACTAGATACGCAAAAGGCATCAGGACCGGACGGAATACCTGCCATCGTGCTAAAGAACTGCGCCAACGAACTAACACCTGTTTTTTCCAGGCTTTTTTCTCTTTCTTAAAGAAAAGGGATTTACCCATCCTCTTGGAAAGTCGCTCGAGTGCAACCTGTTCCAAAAAAAGGCAAGAAAACCACGCCCTCAAACTATCGCCCAATTGCCTTGCTTCCAATAATCTCCAAAGTCATGGAACGTGTAGTCAACCAGCAACTACTTAAGTACCTCGAGAACTACAGAATTATCAGCGATAATCAATACGGCTTTCGCAAAGAGGGATCGACAGGAGATATATTGGCCTATGTCACTCATATATGGAGTAGGGCAATTGAAAACTATGGAGAGTCTCGAGCGATTGCGTTGGATATTTCAAATGCATTCGACAGAGTTTGGCATGACGGACTGCTCAACAAACTGCCGTCCTTGGGACTGCCCGCCTCTTTCTGCAGCTGGCTGGCCAGTTTCCTTAAGAACCGATCCCTACACGTTGCAGTCGATGGACACATCTCGGACACATTCACCATCAACGCGGGCGTGCCTCAGGGCGCAATACGTTCACCAACTCTGTTCCTCATCTTTATTAATGACCTGCTGATCGAAACGAATAATCCTGTTTACAGTTTTGCAGATGACAGTACCCTTGTCTCCCACTTTAGAACCAGAAAAACCCTTACCAGCGACTGAGACTCACCACCGCAGACAGGAGCAGATTACAGCTATTAATCAAGACCTGGAGAAAGTTCAAACTTGAGGCGATAGAAATTTGGTCCAGTTCAATGCAGCAAAGACCCAAGCAGCCACGTTTACCGAGAGGGCCAATACAGAGGGCCCTGACATCATTATGGCAGGATCGACCATTCCTTCATCCTCGTCAATCGGACTGCTGGGTGTCTCGGTAAACAGCAATATATCATGGCATGATCATGTTGCTAACATCGCAAAATCAGCCTCCCAGAAGCTTGGTGCGCTATTTCGCAACAAAAAACTCTATACACCGCAGCAGTTGCTCTTGCTGTACAAAGCGCAAATAAGACCGTGCTTAGAATATTGCTCACATATCTGGGGTGCCGCACCAAAGCACACCCTAAAGCTGCTGGATTCCATTCAGAAGAGAGCTGTGCGTCTCGTCGGCGACCCGGAGTTGACCTGGAATTTGGATAGTCTGGAACACCGCAGACATGTGGCCGAGATGTCTCTGTTTTACAGATACTGTCACGGCAGATGTTCCCAGGATTTAGCCCGCATCATCCCGCCCCTGGCAACTCCTGTCAGACAGTCACGACAGACGGCAGGAGCGCACCAGTTCGTCGCACAACTAGAAACACCTGGAACATCGCTTTACAAGAACTCCTTTGTCTGACGCACTGCATCACTGTGGAACTCACTTCCAGGACATCTGTTTCCCACTAATTACAACCTACAACTATTCAAGAACCATGTCAATCAACATCTTCGCACACACAGCGCTCGTCGAACGCCATAGAATCTCCCTTTAGTGTGTGTGCCACTGCCATAAAAAAACAAAAAAAAAAACATACCAAGTATATTCTATTCTATATTTGGTTATTTTAAACCTACTGTCAACCAGTCAACCTATCGAAAATTAAGATACCGAGTTTCACGCGACATTTTTAAACGGAACCCTATCTTCAAACTCTTGAAGAACAGGCTCATACAGACCATGGGTAGACCTCACGCGCGGCCAAGCCTGATCCGTGCTTATCTGTGCTTGTCCGCCGCGCGAGTCCGGCCTGCTCTAATACAGGCCGTGGGAAGCCACTTTAACACTATATTAAAAAAAAAATGGCACTCATTTCATTCTACAGCCATTTCGTTTTCAAATTTAAACACCATTCGAAATATGTGGAGTACAATGTTTTAATTCATATTCATAACATTAGTCGTGCTCAGTATTACAACTACTTTTAATTAAAATTTGCGAAGAAAATGATTTTAGCTTTGCGTAACATAGACGAGAATTAAACAAACATGCCACTGTAATGGTTTTAAATAAAATGCATACCATTTAGAGCAATATATTGACAAAATATAATAAATAATATATATGATATTATATTGATTTAATTTTGAGAAATTGAAGGCAGAAACACAGCATAACAGGGGAATTGGAGGTTCCCATTTTTTGTTACATCCAAATTTCCGGAGAGTGTTATCATAAAAACAACTATTTAATATTGCTGCAAAATTACGTTTTAAAATTATATTTTAAATGTAAATATTACTTTTACAAAATAGCATTAATTGAAATCTGTTTCCGTTATATATTTAGTCGAATAAAGCAAACATCGGTTGTCATTCTTATTTATTTCGAGCTAAAATACTTTAAGCACCTAAACTAAAGCATAGCCTAAGAAGCTATAGCCGCGACACTCGGCTCGTTTAGTGGGGTACGGAATCAAATTTTCTCCGTGAAGCTCACTTAAGCGAGGACACTACGCAGTTGGAATTCGATGCCAATCATACGCGCTTACATGGGCCGGAGTGCAATAAATTTTCATAGGAATTGAAATAGAAAAAGATTCGTTGTTTGGGTAAATAGACTATCGTTATGTGTATATATTGTTTTGTTTGTATGTTATATAAATAAGTTAATGTTTATGTGTTAAAATTGGAAAAGGACGGCAGAGTTGTGCAGTTTGTTTATTTAAACTTAAATTTGATCATAAGGTATCGGAATCGGTTCAAATTACTAAAATAAATTGGAACTAACTGAAACTAATCAAAAGTTAATTGAAAGACTAACCAAAGCGAGCCAAAAGCAACCATAAGCTCCAAAACAGGCTAAAACGTACCTGTCGTAACAGGTTACAAAAATTAAAGTAAGTTAAAACTAACCAAAACGAAACGAATTTAAGCGACTAACCAAAAACATTAAATTTGCTTATAACGTATAGGAACCGATTCAAATGACTAAAATAAATTGGAACTAACTGAAAGTAACCGAAAGTTGATTGAATGACAAACCAAAAGTAACTAATAGCACCAAAACGGACTAAAACGTATCGGAACAGATTAAAAATGTTAAAGTAAATTAAAACTAACCCAAATTAACCGAATATTGGCAAGTAACCAAAGACATTAAAATTGGTTATAACGTATCGGAACCGGTTCCAATGACTAAAATAAATTAAAACTAACTGAAATTAACCGAAAGTTGATTGAACGAAAGTAAGTTGAAACTAACCGAATTTTGAGGAGTAACTAAAATTAATCAAACACATTTAAATTAATTATAACGTATCGGAACCGGTTAAAATGACTAAAATAAATTGGAACTAAGTGAAAGTTACCGAAAGTTGACCGAATGACTAACCAAAAGTAAGTAAAAACACCAAAACGGTCTAATGCGTATAGGAACAGATTAAAAATACTAAAGTAAGTTAAAACTAACCCAAATTAGCCGAATTTTGGCGACTAACCGAAAGTAATCAAAAACTTTAACACTGGTTATAACGTATCGGAACCGGTTCAAATGATTAAAATAAATTAAAACTAACTGAAATTAACCGAAAGTCGATTGAACGACTAACCAAAAGTAACCGAAAGCACCAAAAATGCTAAAACGTATCGTAACAGCTTAAAATTATTAAAGTAAGTTGAAACTAACCCAAATTAACCGAATTTTGGCGACTAACCTAAATTAATTAAAAACATTTAAATTGGTTATAACGTATCGGAACCGATTCAAATTACTAAACTAAATTAAAACTAACGGAAACTGACCGAAAGTCGATTGAACGACTAACCAAAACTAACCAATAGCACCAAAAAGGGCTAAAACGTATCGTAACAGTTTAAAAATATTAAAATAAGTTGAAACTAATTGAAAGTAACCAAAATTTGATTGAAAGACTAACCAAAACAAACCAAAAGTAACTAAAAGTACCAAAACGGGCAAAAACGTATCGGAATAGTTTAAAAATAATATTAAGTAAGTTAAAACTAACCCAGATTAATTCAATTTTGGCGACTATCCTAAACACTAAAATTGGTAATAACGTATCGGAACCGAAAGTAATCGATAGTTGACTGAACGGCTCAATTTTGGCGGCTAACCAAAACTAACCAAAAACATTAAAATAGGTTGTAATGTATCGGAACCGGGTTCAAATGACTACAATAACTTAAAACTAAACGAAAGCTGATTGAACTAACCCAAACTAACTAAAAGCACCAAAACGGTCTAAAACGTATCGGAATAGGTTACAAAATTTAAAGAGCCCAAAAATAATCGAAAATTAATAATATGGAAAGATTCATAAAATATATATGAAGGGTACAGGGAAAAGGCGATCTAAGCGTCATTTCCATAGGAAACTTTTTTATTATTGATTTCACAGAAAATTTTATTCTTGATAAAAGTTGGTGCTTGGAAAAAAACTAATTTTGACAATGTTAAATTAAAGATAAGTTATACAGGGTACTTAAAAAAACAAAAATGGTGGTTAAAAAAACAAAAACTTTGGAATATCGGAAAAGCTTCTACAGAAAAAATAAAGCTCCTATTAAGATAAAAATAAAAGTCAAATACCATTTTTTCCAAAAGTGCATCGTTGCTGAAAAAAATAAGGACAAAATTAAGAAAAAGCGGGTTTTTTTCAATAATTGACATGGATTTTCTCCGCAACTTTTGGAAAAAATGGTATTTGACTTTTATTTTTATCTTAATACGAGCTTTATTTTTTCTGTAGAAGGTTTTCCGATATTCCAAAGTTTTTGATTTTTTAATCATCATTTTTGTATTTATTGAGTACCATGTATAACTTATCCTTAATTTAGCATTGTGAAAATTAGTTTTTTTCCAAACACCAACTTTTATCAAGAATAAAATTTTCTGTGAAGTCAATAATAAAAAAGGGTTCCTATGGAAATGGCGCTTAGATCGTTGTACCCTTCATATGTATACACATTTTATAGAAATAACATATTTCTAATTTTTTTATTAGTCTTACAACCATTTCATCATTTAGCCATGTTGATTTTAGTTTGACAATATTATTGAATTATATTTCAATATAAAAGGTCTCAAAAGAGAGGGACATATTTTCCGATTTTCGAATTCTTCTAAAAAGTCTAGATAAATTTCATGTAGCATGTCGAATAGCATTCCTTCCATTTAAAGAATTTGATCTGTTTAACTTAGCGCGAAACGATTTGCATCTTCTTATCTTTATATTATAGTTTTTAGTAATTATCTAGATATACGAAATTTTCGGTTTGGTGGGGAGTATTTTCCAGGTTGTGGTTATGTGGAGGATAAGAAAGTGCAAAACATTTCGTTTGACAATAAACAGTTCGGATTCTACAATAAAGGTGTAACTAAATGGTATTTAATTATTTTAATTAATAAGTTGGGCGCCACTTTGTAACTAATTAGTATTGCCCACTTTGTAATGAATTTCTAGCTCAGTCGTACTTATAACTTATTATTTGGCTCATTCACCAATTTGTAAGGATAGAGCAAAAGTTAATTTATTTAGTTTATTTGAAGGCGTGGATTGAACGATTTCCTTTGGTGATCTAAAATTTATATGGCGCCACTTACGATAAATCAAAAAAGGTAAATTAAAAACAACTATATATTATTATATGTTTAAATTACAACTTATGGTACCATGTGCACTGCAGTTATTAACATAAAATGAAAATTGACTTAAAATTAGATTACAAATGCAATCAAATACAATTGATTACTGAGAATTTAGTTAACAAAAATGGCAAAAATGAGAATTGACTTAAAATTAGATTACAAATGCAATCAAATGCAATTGATTACTGAGAATTTGATTTACCAAAAGGATGAAAATGAAATTAGCTTTGGTGTTTAACAAATTTAAAATAAATAAAATCTAGGTCTTTGCAATTCTTTCATATAAGCAACGCGTTACCTACGTTCCCAACTGTTCTTATTATCCGCAAGCCACGTGATCGTATGGGACCTCCTCTGGAAACTTCAACTGCCTGCACCTAAGCTTCCTAGCTATAGGCGTGTCCAGGGCTTACCAGCCATTCCAGGAATGGTTCCCAGTTGTCTGCATGTGCCTGCTATCGGATCAACTGTCACCACAATGATCTGCGTGACTGTTGTCTTGTAGGAACGTTGAACGTGTACATGAAAAAAAGAATTGAGTGTCTTAGACCGGTGTACACTGCTAATTATAATTATATAAAAGAGTATCCTATGGACCTCAGTTTGATATACAAGGTTTTAACCAACAACTTGAAAATTTACTGGTTACATAATAAGAACTTAAATTACAATTTAAGTTCGGCAAAAATTATAGATAATTATGATTAAATGACACTATGAATAATTACTGCTACTCAAGGTATTTCTTTTCTTTAATTAGAGATATGAAATTCAAAGGAAATGATGATTGAAATTAGAAATTTAAAAGAAAATTATGAAACCAACAGTGGCTCTCGGCAACTTCAAATAGACTAGACTTTAATAAAAAAAAAAAGGAAGAACGAGGTATAACCTCTAATGACTCCAAATAGGTACTTAATTATTAAGATGGCCCTTGGCACATAAACAATAATTGGACGTAAATTACGTCTCAATTAATCAAAGATAAAGATAAGATAATTACTATCTCGCTTTGAGATAGGAACTATGTTTGTAGATAAAGAAAAAATCAACCAGGTAATTTTACACGTGCTTAACCTCTTTAATAAGCAAATCAATACAGATACATCATGGATCAAACATTGACACGATAAGCAATAATAATTATAGTTTAAAGCTACAAATAAACTGAAAAAGTAATGAAATTAGTCTGAAAATTTACTATAACTAACAATATTGCTACGAAAAACCCAGAGAAATTCAACTACAAATTCAATTTACTACCTTTTACAGGAAAAGATAAAATCTGCTCTGCGAATCTTCCCAACAATATCCTCAAATCTAAATGAAAATATCTAAATAATGTGTGTGACCGTTTAAAACGATGAAAAAATTCCGCTCTCGATAAATTTGGATTAAACCATTATCAAATTACTCGAATTTGATTAATAAGAAACGCAACTATTCACCAAAAAATCGGTATTTAACCTTAAGGTCACCAAAAAAATTTAGAATTGTTGAAATCGCAATTACTTAAAAATGCAATACAAAAGCCAAATATAACTAAGTGAATTGGAAACAATTTTTAATTATATATTTAAAATATGAAAGGATTATTGAAAAATATGCAGATTGAATAAGATATTTTAAGATCAAAAATTACTATGGGTTACCGAGCCAACGTCTTCACATCAGATGAGACGGAATTTTTCAAAACTGTATATTTTACCCATTTAAAATTCAACGGTTTTTTTTCATTGGCCAGTTCAAAACACGTGACAACCGTTGTAAGAAGCACGGCATCAAGCTAAGCAAGAATTCAAGCATTGCCTATCGATATACTAAACATTGAACTACCTATCAATATACTAAACATTGAAAACCATTGATAAATAGGTAGAATTAATGGAGCGGAATAGACAAATATTTCATAACATATATTTAACATATATTCCGTTACAAAGGTGTAAGTCTCAAAAACATTGTTTTTCCTGGTTGTTTTTCGTAAAAGTCGATCGTTATCCAGATATATCCATTATTTCAGATTTGATCAGCACCTTGATATAATTTTGATTCGCTGTACCTTTTTTGGTTTTAAAGATACCAAGGTAAACAAAAAAGCAAAATGTAGGGTTGGTAGCCAAGTTTTTTTCTAGATTACATATAAAAAAAACACCAACAATTTTCTGACATAAAAGCCTACTCTATATATTTTTTAAATAGAACACCCTGTATATTACTACATTTTTGGACTCTCTAGTGAAATCAAAACACATATCGTGTATAATATCCTATACCTATCTTTAGCTGTTTACGAAATATTGACAGTTGAAAGTCGGGCATTTTGACATTTTGACAGGCTTTAAAATCTAAACCGCACGAGATCAAAGAAAACGGTTTACACATCTCTATCTTAGGTTTTCATAAGCTATCGAATGACAGTGGCTTTCAATTTAACCGGAGGTTTAAAAGTTCCGGTTAATTATATTCGTGGGTTAAATTCAAAGTTACTGGCATTCGATAGCTCATGAAAACCTAAGACAGGAATATGCAAACCGTTTTCTTTGCTCTCGTGCGGTTTAGATTTTAAAGCCTATCAAAATATCAAAATGCCCGACTTTCAACTGTCAATATTTCGTAAACACCTAAAGATAGGTATAAGATATTATAGACGAAATGTGTTTAGATTTCTCTAGAGATTCCGAAAATGTAGTAATATACAGGGTGTTCCATTTAAAAAATAGAGAGTAGGCCGATATGTCAGAAAATCGTTAGTGTTTTGTTTTATATGTAACTTAGAAAAAAACTTGGCTATCAACCCTACATTTTGCTTTTTTGTTTAACTTGATATCTTTAAAAACAAAAAAGTTACAGCGAATCGAAATGTTATCAAGATAAATTGAACGCACGGTACATGTTGCTCCGATTTAGGGTAATTGTGCACTTCATGCATAAACTAGTTCGTGAACTATTATAGCCAGATAAAAAATTTACTTTCATTTTACCATCTTGACAGTATTTTTGTCTAGCGAATAAAATGAAAAAGCTGTTACGAAAAAATATGCAAAATCGTACATAATACGTTTATAAAATTGTGCAGGTTGCTAAGAATCTATATAAAACAAAATTATGTACTTATATAAGATCTTTTTTTAAGCTTAGAAGAGAACAACTAGATAAATCAAAATTTTCAAAATTATTATTGCAGATCTTCACAAGTTCCTCTAAAACCGTAACTACTTGTGCAAAATAAAATCTCATATAAAAAAACTTTTGTTGTGTATAGATCTTGTTGATATTTGAAGATTATCTTGGAGCTTATATTCTATTATAGTTATATTCATGTCAGTTTATTTCAATTTCAATTTATTATATGTGTGGTATAACGTTAAGAAATAAATAATTTTGTACATAAATGAGTTGATTTATTGATCGTAATTTATCAAAATAATATGTAACTCAATTATATTTTTCTTTAGGTAATTGACTTTTCTTTCAAGAATGCTGTACTTACTACAAGTAATCTACATTCGCCATTCTTAATTTCACTTTAAAAGACATTTTTAACTATTTCTTTCAGGTGTAATGTTTAAATAAATATCCGGCTCTCTTTATGCAGCTTTTTGGATCAAAACATTGGTTATTCTCTACTCGAAATAAGCAGTATTTTATAAATCATATATTTTGTAATGAAAATTTAAATAAAATAGTAGGGGAGAGTAACAATTTTAGTATATAATGTCCCAAAAAAATTGAGTACGGCTCACTTCACTAATGATTGCCGGGGGGTTGACGTCAAGTTAGATTTATTTATTTCCTCCCCACTACATAGTGATAAAGTTGGTCCTCGCTTGTCAAAGGTGCCGCGCTTAAGTGTCGCAGCTATATTTTTCTTTAGGCTATGACTAAAGTCTGTATTTTTTTAAACAAGGTATGTTTAAAAAAATATTTTTTTCTAGTTCTATCTGGTAATAACCATGGTGTAAATCGAGATGGGAAGAATCCATAGCACCTGAATGAGAATCTAACACTTCGCTTATGCAAGGCAAGGGAAATTTTTTCTCTTCGATTTGATGGTTATACAGGGTGCTACAAATTCGTTTCTTTGTATGGGTATCTCGAAAACCGTAAGAGATACGAGGTCGGTTAAATTGGGGCAAAGTTGCGCAATTTAAGGGTGATTCACATGCTTTTGAGAAAGTTAAAAAATTCCGTCTACTTCCGGAGATATCCGTAAAAAACCGAAAATCATCTATTTTATTTTTATTTTTTCCTGCCTTTGTTTGAAGAGATAAAGTAAAATAAATGTCACATT
>MU188134.1:42716-66302 GCA_016904865.1 Pissodes strobi | reverse complement strand
ACATACAATATATATATATATATATATATCTAATTTGAATAACAATATATCCGGAGAAACACAGTTTGACTTGATTTAACATTACTTACCTAATACACTTCCTGCATGAAGTACCAGTATTAATACAGTAGTATTACAAGGAACTTGCGAAGCAACTGCACTGGGAGAGTCTGGACGCGACGTATCTACAGAGTTAACTTTACCCTTTTGCATGGCCTTCCTATTGCGTCGCTCACTGGTTACTCTTTGCAGAAATGAAGAAGAAAAAATACTGTCATCCGCCCCACCTAAAAAACAGAGGTAATAATGCCTATATGAAGTTCTGATAAAACATACAATGATTCACAATCATATAAATTTCCCCCGTAAAGTTATAAACATAAATGCTGTAAGGGTAATATGTAATGTATGGTATATTTTCTATGTTTATTATACATATAAAATATTGATAAAATAACCTAGCTAGTATATCGATGTTGAAATATGCAAGGACAGCCTAATATGGTGTTACAACTGTAATCGTAACGAGGCCGGAAATTAATCAATAAATCAATAGCCAAGGTGTCTGGATTCACGTATTCCATGGCGATCCTGCCAAAGTTTTCAAGTAAAAAACGGAAAATTGGTTCTTAAGTTAAGTTAAGGTCCCTGAAGCTGTATTGAAATAAATGATCTGATCAGTTTACCACGATCAATTTTGAAATGGGACAAAGAAAATCCACAGAACAAAAAGGTACAAGAAAATGGCATGGTGAATTCAAATTTCATAGTTCAGGAACAGGAATATAATATCACAAAAGATCTTAAAATAGAGATGTATCTTATTCTGGCATGTCTGTTGGGTATTAATAAGTTGAAGTTAGTTCGAGTATATCATACAAAAGTAAAGAAGCAAGCCCGTAAGAATTTAGCAGCAGCTGAGTCGGCATATACATCAAAAGGAGACCTAAATGCAGCCTATGTCAATGCAGTGGAAGTGCGAACAATACTCAAATATAATGTAAGTCGATATTTTATGTTGTCACGGGCCGATTTGGCTATCGTATATCGAAGCGTAAATAACCTTAGAACTTGTTGCCGTTCCTTATGGTTTCGAGCGTAATTATATTTATTAGCGCAAAACCCTCGCAGATGCCGTCCGGATTTCGTAGCGCATACTGTTTTGGATTGGTTGTCGGGTTGGGCATCGCGCGCAGTTACTTATTTGCCTCGGAATAATTAAGAAATTCTATTAGTTTGAGTGGCTTAATGGCAATGCCCTTTTGGCTACTCTGAGTAGTTTTTTTTTTTGGTATAGGCCTATACATCAAAATCCCAGGTTTGCATCGTCTAATTCCCTTGGATGAATTATTGAGAGGAACATGTGACTTGTCATGCCATGCATTCATTGGTTGAGCGAGTTATTCGAAGTAGGGATTCTCTGTCCTCGAGTTTCCGAATTACTGACGTCACTCTCTACGTCGACCTTTCTGGGAGTCAAGCAGTTCTTTTGGGTACCGGTTGGAATCAATTTTTTATTTTACCTTTGATGGGATTTTCCAACCAGGCCATTTTTAATAGTTCCAGTCTATATCTGTGCCTTATCTTTTCTTAAGTGTTGGTGTCTGAAACTGCCCTTTGTGGGATTTGAATGCTGCTTTAGCGAGGTGAGTTGAGTTTTTTGCATGTTTTTTTTCTGTCTTTCTGTGAACGCCCTCATTTCAACATTGTGACGCACGTGGGCGGATTTTTAATTCCCTTTTTAATCTCTTACAGAGGCCTTCTCGCCCAACTGTAAAGCTATCTAGCGATAAGCAACTGGCTACCCCTACACAGGTAAATTACTGTTTTTTTAAATTCTTATTTCTCTTTTCCTTGATGGTTGATTTTGATTACCGAGTTATAATGCTCTTCAATTATTAAGAGTTACGTGTGGAATCTTGAATATGTGTTGTTTCACAGGGTCCTACCGTTGGGTCTATTCCTATCGACAGATCTACTAAACGAGTATCTCTAACGACAGGGTTTTCCTTGGCTACGCCTGTCTAGCGGTACTACTTATATAGTCTTGCAGTTCTTCGCCTGTCAAGGAAGTCTTCTTTCTACCGTGAGCAGTTCTTTTCTGGAAGCTGCCTGAGGAGCTACTCATCAATCAAGTGAGAAATTTCTATTTTTTTCTATATTTATTTTGTGACAATTGCGTGCAATTAACTTATTTTGCTTTGTTTTCGAACAAAGATTAACTTTTTATTTTTTTTTTCTCCTTAACTAAGGTAACCTTTATTTTATTCTTATTTTCTATTAAATGAGCTTTGAATATTGGGCCAATTTTGTCTAGGCTAAGATGTTCGAATTTATTTAATCGCATTCTAAAATTCAGTTAAATCCGTTTGATCTAGAACCAATCAGATTTTGGATTAAATTTTGAACTTTTAATTGATTGACGCAACAATGTTGTAGGTCGAACTGGTTTTTATTGTTATTCTCAATTTTTCACGATTTCTGGCTTACGTTAGATACCCGTAGATCAGATAACTACTATTGTTGATACGGCCTAGTAGACTTTGCGTTTTTTAAACTGTTCATTATCTTTGTCCTACCGGTAACGGGGGAGTATTTACACTTAAGCTGCCATACGTTAAGGTCTGTAATTGATTGGTTGCTACAATAACGCCAGGTCCACACTAGTTTTTTTTTTAATATCATTTTTGCGGCGGTTACCAACGTATCTTAACTGATACCAAGATGGACATAGTTAGTTAGTAATACGGCCCTGTGACGAATCATGATTTGACGCCCGTTAATTAGCCATAGATTAAGTGATTACTCGAGTTATTTGAATTTACCTATAACGAGTAGATATTTGCAGCATCGCTGGCCTTCATCATATTTCACTAACGTTGTTTTTTTTTATTAAGGTTTAACGCGTTCATCATTCATTACAATTGAATATTTCGGAGTTTGTTTAGATTAAGCGTGCGATCTGTTTCACCAAGTAAAGCCTACTATTTATTGTTGAAATACAGTGTTACCATAAATTAATCTGCTAGAATTACTTGTCATTTTCTCACCTTTATTCTTTATTTTTATGGTCAGCTGTGATATTTCATTTAACAGTAATAAACCGATTCTTTGTTTGTCTATTTCAGCTGTTTTGTTTAATTAGCTTTTGATTAATATTCCAAAGGAGAAGGTCGCTAAACGCGGTAGGTATCTGATTTTCTTTTATTACTTGCGCTCAATTATTGAAACGTTCTGGATTTACTTTTGATTAATATTTGAGTATTTGTTTAGTTTCAGTTACTTTTTATTAATATTTGGGTATTTGTTTATCACTGACTTTAGTTTTTTTTTTCGGTTAATATTTGGGTACTTCTTATTACCGACTTTGATTTAGAATTAATTTTTGGGTAATTATTTTTACATTATTAATACTGATAAATTGCCGGCATATATATCTGATCTAATTTTCTAAAGTTCTGGATTTACTTTTGATTAATATTTGAGTATTTGTTTATCACTGACTTCAGTTATTTTTCATTAATATTTAAGTATTTGTTTATCACTGACTTTAGTTTTTTTTCGGTTAATATTTGGGTACTTGCTTATTACCGACTTTGATTTTTAATTAATTTTAGGGTAATTATTTTTCCATTATTAATACTGATAAATTGCCGGCATATATATCTGATCTAATTTTCGAACTTATTTTTGTTGTTTTATTGATCGGTTTTCTTGATAGAAAAAATAACAATTTTTTGGAATTCTTTTTATTTTGTCGCGAAGCTTAAGCTAAAACGAGTTCCATATTTCAACATTGGGTTATTTCTCGCTTGTGCCGTCTACAAGCCCGTGGCGCTTTAAATAAATAAAACCCCCTCTCTGAGATTTGAACTAGGGCCTAATTTGTACGCTCGGCGACAACTCGTTCCAGCCTACGCATCGGCATACGTAAATTCATTCAATTTCTAAATTCGAATTCTCAAATTTAAAACTTTCCTTTCAATTTGAGATTATTCACTCTCAGTTCCTTCTAAGCTGGAGTGAAGGTTTTGCGCCCATTAGAAAGACAGAAAGAGCGTAATAATGTACATCATTTATCTTCCTATTTTGCACTTTACGCTAATTATTCTTGTTCTGTTAAAAAACCATCAAGAAATCGCAAACCAAGCAAAAAGAATTAAAAAAAAGAGTTACCTAAAAATAAAATGATACAAGATGATATTCGCGATCACAATTGATTAAGTTATATATTTAATGAATATAGTAGGTTTCTTGCCATACATTGGGACTCTTTAGATAATTTAGAACATAATATTTGCAAAAAATAATTTAACAAAGTTATGGATAAAGTAGTTAAACCGCATTCATCAAAGACATCGTGGCATAGTTAAGTGCCGTGAAAGAGCTAAATATTTTATTTGGTAGACAGAGGTCTGAGCCCAAATAAAAAATCTAATTCGAAACTGTCTACAGTGCGCGGAAAAAAGAATAAATATTAGAGACCGTTTTTGTATGCAACAAATTTATAGTATCTAATAGTCACTGACAATTATTCAGGATTCTTCGAAATTTTCACACAAATAGCAGAATCTGTTATTAATGAGGCATTAAGTCTCTTTCTGGTGCCATTCAAAAAATTTGCGTTTAAATACAATTTTCGTCGTATAACTTGCAGTCTTTATTTCCTGCAGTCAAATGGCTGTATGGCTAATCTCATTAAAAAGAATAAGCTTTGCTACCTTACAGCACCTCTCATGAATGCAGGGATCCCGTGAATTATTATAAGTATGACCTTTATTACTAGGGTTGTGAAGTCAACTAAATAACTAAATACTCACTCAATCTGTTTGTGAAAAGGAAAGTAGAACAACAAATAATTTGATAAAATATACCACACACGAAACTCATCTACCAGATCATGTATCTGTAACAGATTTACACCACAAGAGGTAAGCAATATCCTAAGTGACTACATGATTCAAGCAGGTTCTAATTTACTTGACGGTGTAGTGCATAGGAACTATCATCGTAAGATGTCACAACATATTAGGTTTGTTCTAGCAGCGATTTCAAACGGTATAAAGCCATCCGGAGATTGCGCATAGCAATATAACCGACACTTATATCGCGATGCGCAAACTCAGGATGGCTTTGTACCGTTTGAAATCGCTGCTAGAACAAACCTAATAACACCACTTTTTTAACGTCCATTACCAGTGTGGAGCTGCTTGAAATAATAAATGGATTAAAGAGCTCTGTGTATGATGAGGTGCCTACTAGCATCATAAAGGCATGTGCTGAACAACTTCTAACACCATTTTGTTATATTATAAATAATTCATTTTCCTTCGAAATCTTTCCTGACAACCTTAAACTTGCAATTGTTAAACCATTATATAAGAGGGGTGATCCTGCTCTGCCTGAGAACTATAGACCGATGTCTCTAACCATCCTTTTCTAAGATTTTTGAAGAGGCAATGTGTGCACGTCTACTGAGTTTCTTTTCCTCACAAAAACTTATAAATTTAGGTCAACACGGATTCTTACCAGGGAAATCAATTATTACTGCAGTTTATGACTTTGTAAGTAGGATCGTGGACTGCTTTGAGGGCCATCAGGTAGCACTTGGCTCATTTTTAGATCTGTCAAAGGCCTTTGATAGTATAGATCATAACATACTGCTTGATAAATTAACACATTATGGGGTTAGGGTTGCTCCATTGGATTGGATACGGTCTTACTTGGGAAGTCGTACGTAGAGGGTCTTGGTTCAGTTGA
Source organism: Pissodes strobi (assembly GCA_016904865.1). Taxonomy (NCBI): domain Eukaryota; kingdom Metazoa; phylum Arthropoda; class Insecta; order Coleoptera; family Curculionidae; genus Pissodes; species Pissodes strobi. Next base: position 60,542 of record MU188134.1, on the reverse strand, counting down.
ATGGACAGGACTATTTTTCTGATTATAGGTTGCTGTCTATGGGTGTGCCTCAGGGCAGTGTGATCGATCCTTTGTTGTTTGTATGTTATATTAATGTTTTCGGCAGTGACACCTCAAATGAAAAGACATCAGTAGTCAACTATGCTGATGACACAAATCTATTAACGGAGGGGCACTCAGTTGAAGCCGTGCTTAGCGCTGGCTGGTAGAGAGTGCTTGGAATCTACAAATGAGTGGTTTATCCAGAACAGCTTGATTCTCAATGCAGAAAAGTCTAATTTTGTAATTTTTAGAATTAAGGAGTCAGCATGTGACTGCCCAACGGGGGCTGATTTACTGAATCAAAAAATAACTTTCACATCAGAGGCAAAATTCCTGGGTATATTTGTAGACTGCCATCTTGGGTGGGAAAGAGGTCTCGGGAAAGCTGACAAGTGTTGCTTCAGCGTGAGAGTTTTAAAGAACTATCTTGACTTTGAAGCATTATTGATGACATATCACGCTAATTTCAATTCAGTACTTAGATTTGGCCTAATGTTCTAGGGTAATAGCATCCGAGCTGAGCGGGTGTTTTTAATACAAAAGAAAGCCATTCGAATCGTGCTTGGTGTGAATAGGCTGCAATCATGCATAGGTGTTTTTGAACAGCTTGGTTTGCTCACTGTAACTGGAATGCATGTGTATGAATGTGTACTTTTTATATAAAAATAAAGATCTTTTTCTATGGCACCTGCCTAGACATGACCATGACACCAGGTCAGGTGATTAGAATATCCATGAGCATAGGTTGACACTGTCTAAGCGCAGTCCTGCACATTCTTGTATAAAATATTATAACAGACTTCCTGATGGAGTAAAGCAAATTCAGAACGTCTTTCGCTTCAGGAAAGCAACAATGAAACATATTGTGGACATTGAGCCATACAGTGTTGCTATTTCTCAGTAGTTCATAGTTTCTGTTTTCTTCTTTTTTAAACCTTGCATCGGTGTCAGTTTTGAATGTACTTCTGTATAAGTATTTTTAATCATATTTAAGTATTTTAAATCATTTTAATATGTGTGCACTGTTGCCTTTGGTGCTTTTTGTGTTATGTTATGTTTTTTTGTAGTTTTAAGTTTACCTGTCTATATATTTTTTTGTTTTTTATTTTTATTTTGACGTCATTTGCTAACAACATAAAGAAAGTGTATTTTTCAAATAAAGGGATTTTTGACTTCTCTAATAAAACCAAAAATACTCATGAAAAGTCCAACTTATTTGAATGACTAGATTCTTAAATAATAACCTCAGAAAGGGCGATGTTCCGTCAGTGCGACTATAGATAAATTAGAACGACATGGACAATGCGGCACCAGTAAAAAGTATGACCGCATATCACCATTGACGTTCTTCCCTTCTAGTGTCCATTTTGTATTCCATAGGCAATAACTAATACTTTGAGGACTTTCATTCTTCAGTAAGCCGATGATGTTACGGAAAGTACGTAAGTGTCTGATTTAAAAATATGAGTACTTACCATCTCTATTATTCTCTATATATGTAGGAGAACCCGTATCTACATCCTCTTCAGAAAGAAGATCCAGAGAACTCCATTTCGCCAAAGAAGCGGAATCTGAAAAATTTTTGGTTATAAACAGATTTGAAATTGGCCTAAAACTACAAAAAATACACGGCTATTTTCACAATCTTTTTATTTAACCATTTCAAATGGGATTTGGCGCGTAGAAATTTTGTATGAGTTTTACCTTTTTTAGCGTCAATAGATTGGTCTAGTGCCATATTACGCAATGGGCCTGGAACTGAAGCGATTCTATTCGTATACTATTAGCATATTAGATAAAAACAAAGAAACGATATGATTAATATGTTGTGCTCAGCCTATAAGTTTATCTGTAAAGTGAAAATATTTATAATCTTGCAAAAATGACACTTACACTTCCATCCATGATGTTTGATTCTTATTTTATTTGGCTATTTTCTTGGCAAAACGTGTTACAACCAACGAGTTTGTGTTTGTTAAAGAACAACTCACGATGTCGGAGATTGTAAGATTCGACCTATATGTTAAAAAACCAGAAAAATCAAGTTTCTTATTATGATGCGAAAAACGATACCATATCCTGCGTTAATGGACAGCAGAAGAACATACTTTTAAAATAACTGATAGAAAAATATGTTTCAGTATTTTTGAAGAAATGTTCGCTAAAATATTTCAGTGGGTTTATCATATGCCTATATTTGCTTAAATAATGTTCAAATTATTAACAAGTCTAGATGACCTTAGAAAACAGAAGCAACGGCATTTTGATGTCTGTCACAATATGTATACATATAATAAAAAAAACTAATAGCATGGTTTTGGCATTTGTAACACTTTAAATTTCGTATATTTAAAATCAAGTTAGATTTGGTTTATATTTCGCACATTTGATAGGCATTTTCGTTGCCAGGTAGTGCTCGAATATTTGTTCGTGTTTCTACACTGACTTTATACAAGACAGTGGCGACAATCGATGTATCGATTTTTATTGGCCGGGCTAGTTTTGCCTGCTCATGGCGGACGAGGAAAAATTTTCTTTGTTTACCTCGTGTTAACGTGTTCTTTTGTATCTTGGTTGTCCCTTTTTGCCTTATAAGAACGTAATTATTGATGTAACTTTAGTTTGTTGTAAATATAGTGTGGTTAAAAACATTTAAGGAGTTTCATAACAACATAAAACTTTAGTGCCTGTGTCTGTGTGTTAAAGAGTGAATGGAAGATATAGCGAAGTGTCTATACCCAAAAACATTAGTTTTTCTGGGCTTCATCTTAATTACAGTTACATGAATTTATTATACAACATTGCGGAATATTTAATGCAAAGTATTAAACGAACATCGAAAACTTGTGATATTTGTGTACGTAGTGTAGCATCAAAAACACCTCTATAGAAGTTTGTAAACATCAAGATGTTTAAAGGAAATACTTTGTTTTCTGTAAAATGTATTTTATTTATTTTGCCATTGCCATGGAAACTATATTTCAAAAATATATCCCAATTCTAATAGGTCAAAATATAGACGTATTTTTTTGTTCCTAAATGATGATTTTAGATATAGATATTTGTCATAAACTAAAGGAAATTATTGTAAAAACATTTGCTTTGTTTAAACTAAAAATGTATTCAAGGAAAACAAAGAATATTGATAAGCTTGCAAGTAAGACTGTCGCTGGTTATACTTTATAATAAACTTGTAGTTGTAAGCACCTCTATATTAACATAATGTGTTATGATAAGGGTAATAAATAATAAATTGGTTAATTTTAATAATTATTATTGGTCTAAAACCTGTGGTTATTAAGGTTTGCTCATTATATTGGCTGCAATTACGAATCCAGAACATTTAAATTTTTTAGGTTTATTTCAGTGAGTTTATTATACCTAGTCAGTTTGTTTATTTTCTATGGAATAGTGATCAAATTAAATTAAAATAATCTGTATAACTTTGGTATATTAACTAGGGCTCGGAATTTTTAAAATATTTATGATTTTAATCATATTTTATAGGTAGATGTCTGGAAAATAATTAATTTGAAAGAAAATATCTGAATACCCTATGCTAATAATACAAACCCGCCATAATTTTGCCTCTTAATGGCGGATGGGCGGAGCTAAATTGCTGCTTGTCGTCACTGTCTTGTATAAAGTCACTGTACGTGTTTCGACATCACTGCGCCATCTATTGTACCTGCTGAATGCAGGGAATTTCCAGCCTGGTGCCTGCGTTGGAGTTTCCAACACGAAGCAGTAATTCGTGAGACGCGCGTAAGATGGAGTGACACCGCATTGTCCAAAATGACGTTGGTACTATTTCACTGACCTAACTGTACTAAAAACATGGTTACAAATTATTAATTTAATTAATTATTCTTGATTATGGTTCGCATAGATGTTAGCCGGTTTGGGTAGGATCATCATCTATTGCTTCTTTTCTTGTTTGGTCTCCAAATACGTATTTACATGTGCAAAATTTCACGCTACCCAGTGCGGGTTTAGTACTAGCGAGTTTAGTACGCTTTAGAAGTTTTTTTTTAAGGAACACTTGGTCGATAGCTCCGTACATAGAGGAATATTAAAATAGAGTGTTTTATTCTTATGGGAAAATTGGCATAAAGTTTTGACATTAGCCGCAATTCCAGCCGTGCATGGAGGCGCTAGCGTCAGTGGAACTAAAAGCTTACTATAAATATCTAGTAAGCTATGTGTGCTAAAAGTATGCGGTTGAGAATTCAAAAATGGCGGTTTGACGGTTGTTGATTAAAGAAAGCCGGTTTAATCGATTTATAATTTCAATTTAAAATTGTTCTGGGGCGATGGTGGATGGCGGTATTGGTGATGCGAGTAGCAGCCGTTGGTAAGCAGCTATTTTTTTTCGTGAATTTTGTTTTTTAAATATTTAAAAGGTAACAGTTTACTATATGGGCGCACACTAAATTTTGCGATTTTTGTGCTTTAAACTGTTAAACTCTTAGACTATATAAAAAAGATAGACTCCGCGTTTCATTCATAATTATGCTGCCGCCCTGGCCCCAACAATGTCTACCCGCCTAACCCCCCAAATAAAACAAAACATGAACAAATGAATGAAGCTAAAGAAGTGGGGATGGCTTCTGCGGGCGACAAGCACCTCCCACTGTAGGTCGCGGCCGGCGATTCGCCGATGCGTGTGGCCACGTGCTAGGCCGCTAGGAATTCGCCCGCATACCCGTTTTAATGATGGGGCCAGTGGAATACAAAACAACTACCTCTTTTTCAACTATATACTCTAAGGTTAAACTTGATAAAAATGCGCATTTTAAATCGTTTTTTTTTTGCGCAAACCTATACTAACCAATATTTATATTATACAGGGCGTTCTAAACCAGCGACAGTTTATTAAATAATTACCTCTGGCCTAATTGTTTACTATATGAGCGTACGCTAAATTGTGCGATTTTTGTACCGTTAACTGTTAAACTCAAAAAAAATGTGCATTTTAAATCTTTTTTTTATGGCGGAAACCTATATTTATACTATACAGGGTGTTCTAAACCAGCGACAGTTTATTAAATAATTACCCCTGGCCTAATTATTGTTTACTATATAAACGCACGCTAATTTTTGCGAGATTTGCACCTTAAACTGTTAAACTCGATAAAAATGCGCATTTTAAATCGTTTTTTGAATGCGGAAACCCATATTAAGCAATATTTATATCATACAGGGAGTTCCAAATCATAGACCGAACTAATCCAAACTAAAAGTAACGAAAGAACTCAGAATAACCGAAATGATTCCGGCCTGGTTTGCGCTCGGCGCAAGACATTACATCGCCCTACCCTTAACGCCACCTCTTACTGGCTTAAACGAACTCATAGATAAATATATTAAAGGTCGAAATCGTTCCCGACGGCGAAATACAGCGTGCGACGCGACGTCCAAGAAAGATAAAGATAATTTTATTTCTACAATTGAAAAGTACAGACACATACAATAATTGAGGAAAATGTCAAAGTGTTCTTAAAATAACCAATAAACTAACTACATACAACTTTTAATAGTATAAAAAACATTTTACGCATACACACACAGTAATTCCTTACCAAAAAAAATCTTCAAAGCTGTAACAAGCCTTTCCCACTAGCAAAATATTTAGCATACTTTTAAAAAGATTAACGTTTGGTGAATTTGCCGAATGAATGAAAATTACCCATATGTTTGCGGCCCAGCAAATTCATTGAACCGGTCTAGTGATGTAGTGGTCAGAGCCTCTGCTTGCCATGCGGGCGGCTCGGGTTCGATTCCCGTCAGTGGCAAGACTTTTTTAAGGTTATGTTTGTTAACATTTTTTCATTTTAGGCATATCTTGGGTTAGTTTTCTTCGGTTGTGCACCCGGAGCGAGCGCAGCGAGCGGAGGGCCATGCGTGAAGTGATACATTATAATACTTCTGAAAATCGCCGTCCGGAATGATTTCGACCGGCGCGACCTAGCCGCTAGTATATTAAAGACGGGTCTAACCCAAAATGATTTCGGCCAGGCTTGCGCAAAATACTTCGCGGCTTCGCGCTATGTCGTACTGGTTTAAACGAACCAAAGCATCCAAACTCAACAAACTATTTCGCCCAAGCTTGCGCGAAGTAAGGCTTGCGCTTAGCAGATTGTATTTAAACAATTATAAATAATTAGTAAGAGATCTACCATTTGAAACTCTTTGTATACGAAAATTGCACCTAATATTGATGTGCGCCACGAAAACTACTCGACAGGTATATTTCTTTAGAATGAAACTGTTTACAGGCAAAAAATCCCGAAATATGGCGATAGTAAACAACAAAACCGTGTATGATTTAGAAGTCCCTGTATAATATAAATATTGGTTAATATGGGTTTCCGCCATCAGAAAACGATTTAAAATGCGCATTTTTATACAGTTTAACACAAAGTACAGAAATCGCAAAATTTAGTGTGCGCCCATATAGTAAACAATTACCATTTAAAATGTTCTATGTTTTTGAGAAAGGTCGGTTTGGACAATATGAAAGCCGGAAGGTCCTCTTGTTAGTACTTTTTTCAAATGTTTTTTTACCTAGCCAGGATTTCATGTTTGACTGCCAATATTATATTTTTGGTAAATATTATTTAGGTACTTAAGTAACTTCTCGCCGATTTTAATGTTTTTGGTACACAGTTTTTGTGGCCCTGACCACGAATCTAAAGTCAAAGTTATTGGGCTATGTTTCTCCTTTATGCTTAAGGTTAACAGCAGTTTCATTTTCAAAAATTACTATTGCAAGCATAGGGTGGGGGCTTTTTTGGGGACTTTTTTTTCATAAAATCTAAATGCTTCCAGTTATCGCTATTTAAGTAAATAAAACGCATAAGAAGGAAATGTAGCTATCCCTTTATGAATCGTTATTGAAAAAAAAAAAATTTTTTCTGTTTTGTTTGGGTTGGCAAGCAGTCAAACTGGTCTACTAAAAAATACGAAATATGTTATAAATATTTTGGTATTTTTTAAACAACTATGCTATATTAACTAAATGTTACAGATTACAGGGACAGGGTAACAAAGTCGACTGTGTAGACAGACATAAGTTCAGAAAGGGTTGCTAAGACAACATAATCCGTAACTGGGATCTGCAGAAAAGAAAGCAGTTGCAACAACACGATTTCAGTTTTGAGAGCTTCTCATTAGGATATTGCCCAAAGGGAGAATGACTCGACAATGGTATGGAAAACATCCTTTCATTATAGTTTTTTTTGCAATTTTAAAATATTAATGGCATATACACAATTTTGTGAAGATTTAAAAATTGGGTGTTAATGTACTTTGAAAATGATATCGTATATATGTATAATATCATGTAGGAAGTAGAATATGTAAAATGTGATATTAGACATAATTGTCAAACTACATAGATATGTTGGGATTCAACAGTTCAAAAATGTCATTTAAAACTTCAGACACCTGGCAAATATTATGTTCATGGGTGTGTAGCAGATCAAGATAATATTGAAAGAGCGCATAGACTATAATTAGTTTAGCTGTCTTTAGCACGGAGATATTGTTAAACCGGCTTGCACATTTCCGTCCCCATCCGTTTGGACATTTCCGTTCCATTTGCCGAGATTTACCCTCATACAGCCGCCTAAGATGTTTACACATCAAATCAAATTAAACTCTCTCAAGAATGTCAAATATGTGCCATTAATTTATTAACTGATACTGTTGAACCACAACATATGTTCGTAGTTTTTAAGGAATATACTGATTCAAAAAAGAGACTGATTTATTTAAATAAAGAAATTAGCATTTATTTAACAAAAAATCATGATTATGTTCTTCATGTATTGTAAAAATATGGGTATAATTCTCATTTAAAATAAAAAATGAAAACAATATTGAAAGAGCGCATAGACTTTAGTTGGTTTAGCTGTCTTCAACACAGATATATTGATAAAAACAACATCCTTCATTTATCAATTCAGTTAATTGTACAAAAATATTATGACGACATAGGTATATAGATCTTTTCAAAGTAAGAAAAATGTACAAAATAATAAAAAAAGTAAAGACATTAGTCCATTTATAATTGACCCTGTTCAGTTTTTTTTTTTAATAATTTGCGTTTCAGAGTCACCATTTTTGTGTTGCTTATTTTCTTAAATATATAGAAGTGTTTTCAGTTTTACTTTAGGGCATAAGTTGTTTTCCTCATTAAGATGTTTATTACTGTTAAATTTTATTTTTGGTTCTAGTCGAGTTAAATAGTTTTTTGAATATTAGAAATATTGTGATACGTCAATACTATTTATCTATAAATAAAATAATTATCATATTTTGTTGTGTTAAGGGTTTTTTATGTTATTTTTATTGCATTTACTATCGCATGTTTTTTAATAAACTTTGTAACAAATTGTGTTTATTTTCTTACACCCCTAAACTACCTTTAGGTTCAAACAACTAAAGTTTAATGTATAATATTGCCCGCCGCCTTTCTTTTGTCGATAACACAGGAACATGTTTTGTCAACATAGATTATTAGCATTAGTTCAGTAAGCCGCCCTTAGTGTCGTATAAGTAAACATCATACGTCATTATTGTCAATTGCCATTAAACGGTGTGCCAATATTTTACAAGGGAAGGGATACTCTCTTTTATTTTTACATTCCTCTATGGCTCCGTATCTGAAAATTTTCAGACCATCTTTATGGGATTTTGAGCCAAGACTACACAAATAGGTTCTTGTATATATTATCTTTGTTTGCATGTGGTTATTTTTGGATGAATTAGTAACAAGAAATCTAATCTGTTCATTGAAGAATTTTTATCTGCCAGACTGGGAAAGTGACATGGAATAGAGGTTAACAATCCCTATAAAACTCTCGTTAGAACACCTTGAATTGAGGTAAATATTTAAGAGTATTTAAAGAATGTATTAATGAATCTAATACTCCTAAAGAAAAAAAAACTTATATTTTCTCTTAAAATAATCTATAATGGCTAATGGTATTTAGCCATTATAGATTATTTTAAGAGAAAATATAAGTTTTTTTTAGGAGTATTAAATTCATTAATACATAATACGTATCTGAAAATGTTCAGACCATCTTTATGGGATTTTAAGCCAAGACTATACAAATAGGTTCTTGTATATCTTATCTTTGTATGCATGTGGTTATTTTTAGATATATTAGTAACAAGAAACCAAATTTCTTCATTGAAGAATTTTTATCTGCCAGACTGGGAAAGTCACATGGAATATAGGTTAAACATTCCTATAAAACTCTCGTTAGAACAGCTTAAATTGAGGTAAATATTTAACAGTATTTAAAGAATGTATTCATGAATTTAACATTCCTAAAGAAAAGACAACTTATATTTTATCTTAAAATAACCTATAATGGCTAAATACCATTAAATTATGTTATCGTCTAGTTGTAAAGTGGTTTTAATATCTCTAATTAAACTTAAATGTTCTCTAATCTAATAATTTGTAAATTAAAATTTTTTTGATAGCTCCGTATCTGAAAATTTTCAGACCATTTTTATGGGATTTTGAGCCAAGACTACACAAATAGGATCTTGTATATCTTATCTTTGTTTGCCTGTGGTTATTTTTGGATGAATTAGTAACAAGAAACCTAATTTCTTTATTGAGAAATTTTTATCTGCCAGACTGGGAAAGTCACATGGAATAGAAGTTAAACATTCCTATAAAACTCTCGTTAGAACACCTTAAATTGAGGTAAATATTGAACAGTATTTAAAGAATGTATTCATGAATTTAATATTCCTAAAGAAAAAACAACTTATATTTTCTCTTAAAATAATCTATGATGGCTAAATACCATTAAATTATGTTATCTTCTAGTTGCAAAGTGGTTTTAATATCGCTAATTAAACTTAAATGGTATCTCTAACCTAACAATTTGTAAATTAGAATTTTTTCCATTAGATTACTCTGTGATTTGACCACTTTAATCAAACTTCTATCTAAAACATAGTTTTTAAAGCTTTAGTTAATCTATAAATATCTTTTAGGAATAACCTACTGATTATTTTCATAATTTATAGTAATTTTGCTATTCATACTGTAATGGGCTTCGTTACATTGTTCAAAATGCCTGTGTAGCCACATTTTGGGTCACTTCCCCAAATTTACTTGCAAAGATTTAGAGGGATTTACTCTGTATAAAATGATATTCTCATTTTGGGGGCTATCAATGTCTTATATTACTATATTATATATTTTTGATATTATTGCAAGATTAAATTAAGGGGTTAGTGGTTTAATAAAGCTTTATCTTGCTGACTAGGGATTGTGCCAATGAACTTTCCTTTCGCTTAAGTAATTAAGCCCAAATAACTGGCGGTTTTGTATTGAACTGCTACGCTGGCCACAGGTACAGCCAATGAATTGTGTCTAGTGTTTTAGACGTTTTATATTTTTAGGGCTTTAATTTTACCTCTTCCACTCTTACTAACTATTTGCTAGATTGGTGCTCATCATTCTCGCACCTTATCTTACATAACCAACCACTTGTGAGAATTATACAGTGGTTACTGTTGGTGTAGCTGGATAGTTGTTGAGACCTGAGTATGTGATAGCATCCGTGCTAGTTTGAGAGCCAAAGGACACAGATAAGCCTCTTATTTTTTATTTTTTTCATTCAATTGTACGTGAACATTCTAATGTAATAATGAACTTTTTATCTTTGGTGAATTAGAAATTGCATTCTTATTAAATAATTTGATTCGTAAGTGTAACGGTTTATAGACTTGATTGCTCGTATATTTGAAAGATACATTTGTTTACTAGAGCTATTATATTTGCAAAACTTTGCTTTTAAGCTATTATCGTAGCCATAAGTAGTCATTTCTATATAGTAACTAGTTTTTATTACATGTAAAGCCTGTGTAATTGGTATATTATACCAATTACACAGGCTTTACAATATTATGTTATACTGACTCAGGTAAATGTCTGATATTGCGGCTAACGATTCGTGATCACAACTTGGTTAATTTAATTAGCTTTAAGTTTTTATATCATTGTGCAACTTGTATCAATATCTAACATTAGCTTATTTATTTGAATAGCTATACGAGCCTTAACAGCTTAAAGGTTAGAGTATATATATTTCTCTTATTTTTGAAACCGTCTAATAGTTTTGCATATTAGTTGCCACTTTACTTTATGCCTTGACAGTTTGCCTCACTTATAAGCATTTGTATTTTTGCTATAATTATTTAATAATCCGTACTCAATTACTAAAACTGAGCTTTATCCACAATACCAAAACAGAATTTTTGCACTCGACGCGCGTTTCGCTAACCATGTTAGCATCATCAGGAGATGATTAAAACTACAATAATGATTTTAATCATCTTCTGATGATGCTAACATGGTTAGCGAAACGCGCGTCGAGTGCAAAAATTCTGTTTCGGTATTGTGGATAAAGCTCAGTTTTAGTGCATGTCCAAACCCCAACATAGCCGTACTCAATTGAATATAATAGCTCTCTACTGATATTTAATATAGGCTGCTTGCTCGGGCTTTACATACATTATTTTTTTACTTATTTTTAATTTGATTCCACTTTAATTACCTTATTGCCGAAACCTACCTTACTTTATTCAATTATAGTTCGGCTTACCTAGTACCTACCTTATTTGGAATTGTCATTAAGGCATGCTGACATTGTTTGATTAATAGTTGGTGGCTTACTTCACCAATTAATTTGTTAATTAATTTCATTGAATGAACTTTATACTATTTGATTAATATAGTTAGTGACTTACTGCACTAATTAATTTGTTAATTAATTTCACTCAATTAATTCCTTAATTAACTTCAGTGACTCTTCATTTTGATTGAAATACTTAGTTGAATATTGGATACTGGATAACTTTAATATAATTCAGTATTATGTTGCAAAACTGATCTCAGCTTTTGATAATTAGTAAGATGCTGTAGATTTTGTTTTTTTTTTCCTGATTAAACTTTATAGATTTTTTGGGGTATAATCATTATTGTAATAACCTAGCCTAAGAACTTCAATAGCAGGACACCTGACCTTTTATACTTATTAACAACATTATCAATAAACGTGGACATTATTTTAAAATATTAGTTTTTTTGTTGTGTAATACCTCATTACTTACTTGCAAACTTATTCATAAATTTATTTAGTTATTGAGGAGTGGTACCTAGGACATTAAAGGCAGTTAGCAGTTCAACTGGTAGAGAGCTGCTGGCGCCCTTAACCGAACCCCATCTCTCACTGAGCAGCAGGATTTGCATACTCTCCTCAACTGCCTCTTCTCATATAACTAATTTCTGGTTACTGGTTTTGAACTCGTTTGATTTATTTTATTGTTCATATTATTTCAGTATTATTTTATATCAACTATAACCTTACTCTCTGCTATTAAACAGAGAAAGAGTGTGGCACATTTCTTTATTATCTTTATAATTATAATAACATTCATCAAAATTCCGTCGATTTCCAAGCAAGCTCATTCTCCGAGGAAGATAGACTACTAGACCATTTACCTATTACATGATTTCCAATTATTTCATTTCTCGAACAATCCTACAGCTTTTGTATATAACATTTTTAACACTTCTTAAACTAAACTGTCTAAGTAGGCATCTAAATACAGGTAAAAACCCTATACCCAGACAAATAACACAAAATCCCTCTTTAGGGTGCATCTTCAAAGGGCTAGAGCATTCTCACATAATAAGAGTGCATTTCCTATTCTGTGTTTCTATATATATTCTTACGTAGACTACTAACATTGTAAGCCCTGAATATGCACTTACATTTTAAGGAAAGGCGAACATTTATATTACCTTCACAATCAAAAAATTCTTCGTCAGATGCAGAATCAGAATCCCTGCCTAGAGTCTCAATTCGCCAGTTAGCTACCTGAATATCGAAACTTTTGACTGATGCGGAACTTGGCGAGTGTAGGTTCCTGGGTAGGTGCCATTTATCATCACGCCTAAGATAAAGTAAACTTCGTAATTACTATAAAACATTAATTAAACAGTAAAATTTTCCAACAAAAATTTAAATTAAAAAAATCACTGCACATTTTGTCGTCACGCTTATTTCCATCTGCAGATATAAAAAGGTGAATTGCCAGTAAGATTAAATATCTTAATTCAAAACATCTAAAAACGACATTTTACACAATATTTTGAATAGTTTTGATGCATTTAGCAGCGTATACTCGAGTCTACGGTGTTTCAGTTTCATGCTATTTCTAGTAGTGTGTGCTTCTAACACGTGGCAGTACTAGACATGCAAAATCACGACAAAAAATAATTGGGAATATTTTCGAGACTATGCTCCATTTTGAGAATTTTCTGAAAACACTAGGTTTTAATACAAGTTGATCTAATATGTAGGTAAAAATCAAAACTTCTTTTAATGTCAACAGACGAATAAAATGGTGGAGCATCTATATCAGTTTCCTCATTCTCTCCGGAATCTGCCATTTTTATATTCTGGGCATATTCTTCAACTTCGCATTACTTTGCATTAAAGCAATTCCACACATTGCTTCTTGGTTTTGAAATTATTATTTTTTTTATTATGAGCTAATGTGTAAAGAAATTATAAATAGTGACAAAGCACGGAGGCTTCGAGAATCCGTAAAGTACTCGCCGCTACCGACAAAATCTTCTTATCCAGAATATTCTCCACAATATTCCCATTTCAAGAATATTTTTGTTTTGAGAACATTCTCTCCTTACATCTCTAAAAAGTACAGATATTTAAGCCGATTGGTGATTAGCTATTGATTAACAATGGCGGTATAAAAGTGCTTCTTTGTCAGGCTCCTGAAATGTCTCGCCTTTAGTTATTTAAGTCCAACAAAAATGTGAACATAAAATAATAAAAACGTTCTTATAGAAATAAATTACTCAGATAAGGAAGCCAAAATTGCACAGATGTCTACCTCGATGAAACATACATTCATAGTGGACAGACGACTTCAAAAAGTTCGAGGGAAGATAGCATTAATGAATTATTTTACAATATATCCAAAGGTCAGAGATTTATTATGACGCACCCAGGCAGAAAGATAAAGAATGCTGTATATAACTATTGATATTATTCTTTATCTTAGTGCACAGATAAATCCGGCTTCTACTTCAAGCTGAAATAAAAATTGGAAATAGTAAAAAAGTTAGTATGAAAACAAATACTATTTCATTCAACATTATTCTTTCTTCTTTCAATATGGCTCTGCTCCGAATGGGCAATTGGCCAGCACATTCTGGGATGATTGTTACTTTGTCTGTTATATAACCATATCACAACCATTTACTTCAATATTATTGATTATTTTTGAGGACTTTATGATATATCGTTTAAAAAAGACAGTTATTAAGACACCACAACAAAGGATATAAAACTATTCTCGTTCCCGCGCAGTGAGGAACATTCACAATCAGGACTGCGTCGGATAGGATCAGGATGTAAATGTGAGCTATAAAAGATAATGTTATTTGAAGATAAATTCTGTTATAATTTTATCTGATTATATTTCAAGAAAATGATCAATGTTTAGAGGAGGGGGGATACCCGTTTGTCTGAAACTCTCATACATATCAACTCCTTGAATAAATTTAAAATACAAAAATACAAGAGGACAACAGTCGGTATTAGACTATATTATCACAAACAGAGAGGTCGTACCTCAAACAATATTGGACGTAAGAACTCTAAATGGCGCCAACTCTGGAAGTGATCATAAGATGGTACTTTGCAAAATGAGATTGAACATACCCAAATCCACAAAAATTAAATCGCAAGTAATTAGCAAATTTAATGTCGAATCATTAGAAGATGACAGCACAAAACATCTGTATGAAGATCGATTAAATCAGAAAATATTGCAAATACCAGTGAATACTGAAGATAGCATAGACCACCAATGGAAAACAATAAAAAATAACATACTAGATGCTGCCATGGAAGCAATAGGAAAGCGACAGGTAAATGTCAATACAATCAACAGAACGCCATGGTTTATGCCGGAAGTGAAAGAACTAGCTAAACGAAAGAAAAATGCATACATCAAATATACGCGAAATCAAACGTCTGAAAACTGGAACAACTATCGACGAGAACGAAACGAGGCAGATGCAAAAATAAGGGAACTAAAAGAAAACCATTGGGAAAAGTTCACAAAAGGAATGGAAAGAGACTTGTATGGAAGCCAGAGAAGAATATGGGGAATGCTAAGAAGAAATAAGCTAGAAGTCAAATATATCTTACGAACCAATAAAATCACGACAGAACAGTGGGAAACGTACTTTAGGAATCTATACAAGGAAGAGGAAGACAAGGAACAGATACAAATCGAATATGAAGAAGACAACAACATAGAATTAACAAATGACACGATAAAAAACACCTTAAAATCCCTTAAAAATAGAAAAAGCCCCGGGCCAGACGAAATCACTAACGAGAGGCTTAAATACGGAGGGAAAAAATTACAAAATGAAATATTAACCTTATTTAAAAATATCATAGAAGAACGGAAAATACCAAATGAATGGAAGAATAGTATAACAACACCCATTTTTAAAAAAGGACAGAAAACACTTCCAGAAAACTATCGTGGAATAACCCTACTTGATAGCGTTCTTAAAGCGTTCACAAATACTATTCTGGAGGAAATCACCAAAACCATAAGGATAAGAGACGGACAACAAGGCTTCCGAAAAAACAGATCCACTATTGATGCAATAATCATTGTCAAACAAATATCCGAAAAATCCCTAGAATTCAATAAACCTGCATACATGTCCTTCGTCGATATGACCAAAGCTTTTGACAGAGTGCGCTCAAAAGATGTCATGGAAATAATGAGAATAGGGATAAACCATAGGCTACTGAATATAATATACGATATTAACACCCAATGCAGAACAAAAATCAGAGTAGAACATATCACAACGGAAAATATACATGTAAACATAGGAATTAGACAGGGAGATTCACTCAGCCCCTTCATATTTAATTTGATAATGGATGAAATAATAGAAAATCTGCCCAGAGCAGCTGGATACAAAATGGGAAACACTTTCTTCCACGCTGACGACGCGGTTCTTATCGCAGATTCCGAAGATAATCTCCAAAGGTTACTCCATTCTTTTAACACCAAAGTAAAAGAACTAAATATGCTCATCAACACCGAGAAGACCAAATGATTGGTAACATCAAAGGAACCGATAAGATGTAAGTTGGAAATCGACTCCAAAATCGTCGAACAGGTAAACCATTTCAAATATTTGGGAGCAGATATAACGAGTCATGGAAATCTACTTCTCGAAGTAAGAGAGCAAACAATGAAAGCGGCTCGAATTTCGGGATGTTTGAGAGAAATTGTTTGGAAGAACAAATACCTCAATACGGAAAGCAAAGTCAAGATATATGAAACGGCAGTAAGACCTATCATAACATACGCAGCAGAAACAAGACGAGATACAAACATTCTACAAATGATGAGAACAGTCGAAATGAAAACTCTGAGAAGTATACAAGGCAAAACACTATACGACAAAATACGAAATGAAGACATCATACTACAATGCGGAAATACAGGACATAGGGTGGGTGAGACAGAGACGTAGATTCTGGAACAAACATATAAAAAGAATGGAGGACAGCAGACTCGTCAAAAACGCAAAAATTAATAATCCAGTAGGAAAGAGATCACAGGGAAGACCACCAAAACGTTGGAGAATGCTGGACTTGATCTTCCGGGAAGGACGTGTTGGCAATGAACAGGCAGTAGCCTACTAATATGTATCCATATTAGAAAGTAGAAAAAGAAGAAGAAGAAGAAGACATTTTAAAGGGCATTCTAAAAAAATGTGATTAAGATCCTCGACACATCCACAATCACAATTTGAATCCTCCATAATGCCAATTCTACATAGATGTTTTTTTCTTTTCATACGTTTTCATACGAATTATGGTTGTGATGTGTCTTCGATCAACACATTCAAACTTAGAAAACCATTTACATCTAGGAAAATCAACATAAGAATTTGAATAATACCAAAGTATATGTAAACTAGTAAGTTCACTCAGCGGTAAATCCTTTGATGTAATTCAGCCACATTCTTTTATATCAAGTGACAACTGGAGATGACCGATGCGCTTCGTAAGTGTCCGATTGATTCGCGTGGCTTTCTCTAGTCAGAGATGTATTCAGGAGATTGTATGGACTCGTACCGAAAGACCTACTGAATGCCGGCCGGTTGAAAAATCAAGTGAAACTGAGCAAAGTTGTAAAAATATTTTCATAGAAGGAAATTGAAAAAAAAATTGCTATACGTTTGTCATTTTTAGGTGATACCATTGTTGCTATCTCAGAATCTAACAAAAATTTAACAACACTGCAAATCGACCTTGAAAAGGTATCAATAATGACAACTTTCTAATTTAATCAACTTTGTAGCTTTGACCGTTTCAAAGATATCAATAATAGTGGAATTACCTAAAATTTATTTAAAAATATATAATAATATAATACTTCGGAATCTCATTTTTACTACACTTCTTTGGTTTCATGAAAGTGATTTTTCAAGGCCACGTTATGACATGGTTTATGTTTTCGTCTCGCGTTACGGCATTTTTGTATCGTTGATTGGACGACTAACCAAATCTATCAAAATTGATTGTACCGTATCGGCACCGGCACCGGTTCAAATCACTACAATAAGCTGAGACCAGTAGCGTGCCGTATAGGGGGCCAGGGGGGGGG